>JAYKKM010000475.1:1670000-1842500 GCA_035772405.1 Chrysogorgia sp. JL179-B06 | reverse complement strand
AACGTTTTTAAGCGTGTCCGTGCGTATTACGAACAAATTGCTCGTGACGCTCCGTCCCAGCGCAAGGCAAAGCATGACTATATCGATTGCTGTCAAGGAATGGTTGGTTATGGCTGTAGGTTCTTTCGTATTAAGGTAAGATCCAGTTAGACGTTAGCGAAGCTGTGATAGCGGCCCTTTTTATACCCGCCCTTTTTATACCCGCCCGGCCCTTTTACACTTCGTATACTGTAGGAGCTAGCGGAGACATTAGGGTCTATATAGATCGTTTTCGATCGTTATAAAATATACATAAAGCTGTCTTTTTTTCATGTTTCACAGATCAGTGTAGTAAACCTCTGTCTCGACAATTGCAATCGATACAAGACTAGTTTATGAAAGTACGCTTACTCGCTAAGACCTTATTTTTTAAGTCTGATGACAAAAGGGCCTATTTTCTCCAGGGCCTGGAGATGCCGTCCCATCCGTCCCCGTCTTAATCCGGCTCTGCATATACCCTTTTACACGGCCCTTTTACACTTCATATACCCGCCCCTCAAACCGAACGTTTTCCACGCCAATCTTAAACTCATTAATAATTCATGAACCGAGAACAAAGGAAATCAGCACCGAGACGGAGGTTTGGATATAGCGGGAAGAAATTCTATAAATTAAGCCAACTTTCACCTCGATTTTCTCTTAAAATACTGATTTGTTTGGGATGTATAAATATGAAACTCATAACAATATCCAAACACCTCGAAGTTTGTTAAAAGACCTCTCGGTGTTTGGATATCCTGATGAAAACATTTCTTCTTTGTGTTTCATATATTATTTCCAGTCTCATAGCTGGGCGGACAAGAAATCCAGGGCTTTGGATACAAACTTGCAACGTTTTGCCTGAATATTTTACTTATGCGTCCCATAACAGGTCTCCTTCAAGTTGTGGAACGTAATGCTAGTTTTTAATATACATGTATTTCATTAAAGGTATACTCCAGCCAAAATATAAATGTAGTTCATATGAAAGATCTTACTGACTTAGTTCATTTCCAAGTTTCAGCATTCCTGTCAATTTAGTTAGGAAGATATGGCTACTTGAAGTTGGAGAGTTTGTCCAATTTCGACGCCATATTTGTTTCTCAAATATGACGTCACTGAGTGTTATGTCGTATTATGCCTAAGAAACTAAATAGTTTATTTCGACTAATTTTCCTCCAGCACTTCCTTTGGATAGTAATTTCTAGTTTATTTCGACTAATTTTCGTCCAAAGAGCACTCACTGCCGAAGAAAAATATTTTCAAAACCAATATGGCGTCAAAATCCTCAAATTTTCAACTTCAACTAGTCATATCTTGATTGATAAACTAAATTGATAGAAAAGCTGAAACTTTGGGAATAACCTAAAGTCAGTAAAATATTTTATATGAACTTCAATTGTATTTTGGCTCATGGAGTACCACTTTAAGCGTATCCTTGCACTGTTTTTCATTCTAGGCATTCTCGAGCGGCAACAAATCTCAGTTGAATAAACTTTTGATTGGAGTCTGTCCCAAAGATGTTATCGTTCTCGAGGGAAAGACGAGAAATTTGTTAAACAAATGGGATCTGAAGAGCCTCTTAGGCTGGAAGGTTGAAGAGAGTTCTGAGTCATTCCATCTATTGTTCTCAGAGTCCAGTTTTCAGTTGGTTTCTGTCGACAAGGCTGACTTAGAACGCCTGCAAGATACGATTCGGCAATGTGTATACGAGAGAAACTGCGAGGTATGATTTTTCAGCATTTCATTTTAGCATCAGCTTGTGGTTGCATCCTAATGCGGTAATAACGGTAATTTGCCGCCCTTCGGAGCCTATTTCAGAATGCACCTACCAGAATGCTGCGAGGGTTTAATCTTTAAGTTAAATCTTTAAAAAATCTTTAAGGTAGCAAGATCCCTCTGAATACATTTTTAATACCATACAATATAACAATTAACCCTTACAACCATTTGATAGAACATATGACAAATAATATTTCCACACAAAAAGTTTGCATAAATTATGCTAATTAGCTGACGAAATGGCCGCCGATTGGTCAAAATCGGGATATACTTCAAACAAGATTTCTCAGGCAGTTTTAGAGATAAGGTCCTGAAAGTTTCTGAGTTTATAGCTTATATACTAAGGCATATTCTGGTGGTAGCATTTTCAATATAAACTTTCAGCTATTTTCTGACATGCTTTTTTCTTTTTTTTTCAATTTCCACCACCTAAATTATATTAATTATGTCAGATAATTCAACAAGTATGAATGAGATTCAAAATTCCTACCACCATTCCCTAGATATTCCTGTTAGGAGGCTGTGGTGAAAATTTTATTGAAATATATGGGAAAATGAGGGAGAAATAGTGTTTGGAAAATGGCAAATTTGTTTGAAGTATATCCCGATTTTGACCAATCGGCGGCCATTTCGTCAGCTAATTAGCATAATTTATGCAAACTTTTTGTGTGGAAATATTATTTGTCATATGTTCTATCAAATGGTTGTAAGGGTTAATTGTTATATTGTATGGTATTAAAAATGTATTCAGAGGGATCTTGCTACCTTAAAATAATAAATATTTCAGTTTGTTTGATATGTAAATGAGATGGTCTCTGACGTCAGGTGCAGGGTAGAGGTACTCATTAAAATATTGGTTACATCTTCAAGTTTGTTCCACAAGTTTACTTGAAAATGTGCGTATAATAACTCCTCATGACAATGAACGTTGTAAACTTAGCAATCACTGAGATATAAGACATTTTTTTATGTGTGAAAATTCTCTACCCTGCACCGACGTCAGAGACCATCTCATTTACATATCAAACAAACTGAAATATTTCAAAAACGAAGTAAAATACGGAAAAGTTGTAAAAGGTATCTAAAGTTATAAAAGGTATCATTTTACGAGTTCTTTCATATTAGATAAACTTAATTTTTGTTGCTAATGTCCTTTAAAGTTACTTAAGTTACTTACACCCAATGAAGGTTAGGGTAGGTGCCATGTTAGCAAAGCAATTCTTGCAAAATAAACAGCAGTGAATAAAGGCGGATTTCCAGTCCTCGCACGAAGCAAC
Source organism: Chrysogorgia sp. JL179-B06 (assembly GCA_035772405.1). Taxonomy (NCBI): domain Eukaryota; kingdom Metazoa; phylum Cnidaria; class Anthozoa; order Scleralcyonacea; family Chrysogorgiidae; genus Chrysogorgia; species Chrysogorgia sp. JL179-B06. Next base: position 1,839,423 of record JAYKKM010000475.1, on the reverse strand, counting down.
TCGCAGCTCGCTGCGAGTGTTTTAGCCCTCGTGGCAGATAGTTGGAAATTTTGAACTATTTTTTACTCGCGGAAGTACTCGCAGTAAATATAACCAATCAAAACAAATTATGTCAATAATTCAAATCATTAGTAATTTATGGGGAAAACTGCACAAAGGAAATCATTACCGTGTCGGTGGTTAACTTGCATTGAAGGAAGAAATTACATAAATTAATCGAACTTTCACCTCGATTTTCTCGTAAATACCGATTTGTTTGAGGTGTTATATCCAAAACACTCAGAAGAGTGCTTCATCAGGATATCGAAACACCTCGAAGTTTGTTAAAAAAACTCGGCTATCGCTTCATCAGTCTTGAAACCCCGCGAGTTATCGCAACGAGCTGCATGTGGTGGAAATACAGCGGAAACCATGTGCTGCAGCGAGCTTCGAGTTGCTTCGTGCGAGGACTGGAAATCCGCCTTAAGGATGTAACTCTGGGTCAACCCCCGGCACCTGACTAGTCAGTAATCCTTAAAAATCTCAAACAACGAACACCCTACTTACCCGCAGTGGAGAGGTGGGTGGGGCAAAGCAAAGCAACGCAAAGCAACTCCATGAAGCAAAGGGTAGACACAAAGGCCAGTGAAGAGTGCAAATCGTGTGACCTGGCAACCGCACCCCATTTGCGCATCCGCACACGCAAAATAATTGTGCCACTGGCCAGCTGCTATTCACCATGTTAATTTTGATTAATTATAATCACATTAAAATCAAAACTATACTATATGATAACAAAGTTTTAATTCGAAAAATGGTGCGAATTCATTCATTTTTGTAGTCGATTGTTTCGTGAGTGATCACCACAGACATAATCTAGGTGGGGAAACGTTGATAGAATGTTTTTCCGAAATATTTTAGGGTTTGAATGTTAACGACTTCTTGCCTTGGAGCAAACGGTCAGAAGAGAAACGTAATTGGGGAAATAAAGCGATGCAAGAGGAGATCAACAACAGACTAGAGAATATTTCAAAAACGACGAAGATTTCTGAGAACCAGAGTCAATGGGAATCTTTAGGTTTAATGTACAGGAAATGTGACGAAGAAGGTTGGTCTATTGATTCGAAACACATATCTCCTGTTTAAGTATTATTGTATGAAACTGTATTATCAGAATCTATTGCACGTATTTTACTACCTTACAACATACGTGTGTGTGTAGCCCACAAACCTGACCACTTTGCGTCATATACTGACTAACCAACCTCGTACTCAGTGCCCGGGGGAGCGAGGGAAGAGAAGAGGATATTGGATTATTTTGTAACCTGGCTTATTCTCGCTTATATCATCCGGGGAGTCGGATCGCTGTGAAAACATATATGGATAATTTAAAAATATTTCAATTTATTGGAAAGACAGTAAGTACGGACTGCAGACAGACGTTGAAAGATGGTGGATTACTTCGAAAAATACGTTGATTTGCTGGACATTTGTTGCTGTCATAAGTAATATATGAACAACGAGAGCGAGTGTTTCACCGGGATATCCAAACACGAGAAAATAATGGTGAAAACACGAGCGCGCAGCGCGAGTGTTTTTGTCCATTGTTTTCGAGTGTTTGGATATCCCGGTGGGACACGAGCTCGAGTTGTTATATAGCTTCTGAAATGAATGGAGAGGTAAGAGAATGTTTTCGTTTGCTGATTTGAATAGAATTTCTAACGAAGGATATCGTAATTAGGAATTCTATTGAGATATTACACAATGCATAACTGAAGTGGGTTTTCCACGATGAATAGATAATGATAAATTAAATAGTGGAGTTGAGATGATTGTGATGCATGGTAGAGGGTTTTGTTTCTGCGAGTATTAAACTGGACAAGTGTGTGTTTACTGGCTGTAACATTAGATTTGTGGTAGACGACAAAGAGTGAATAAAGGAATTTTGTGTGTGAATTTGTTTGCTGACTTGATTTTGCATACGTAATTAAGATATTTGATCCAAACACTAGTGTTTGGATCAAATATCTTAATTACGTATGCAGCTGAAATCTTTTGTCTGGCGGTGTTTGACCGGGGTATCCAAACAGCATCATGTGACCGAATGCTTACATGCTATTGGTTTAATTACTCATGAATTATTAATGAATTTTAGAACATAAACATAATCAACGCCAGAACAGTTCGAATACAGTCTGACTATGACTATTATTTTAAATATTAAAAGTGTTGAAAGCATTTATAGGGATTTCACATTTCTGGTGTGGTTTCGGTCTCGACGTTTTGTATTCAAACTGCATATTTCCAGATCTGCTACAGGTACTTTAATTCGAACAGTATATTGACCATTGGAGATGTTATTTTTGTAATTATTTATAGTCTGACAAATACAAATTAAAACTGTTGTTTAATAGTGTTTTGAGTTTTTATTACTTATTGAACATATTTCAGTATATCAGCACCGAGATATATATCAGTCTTTCCAATAAATAGATATATATCAGATATATATTATAGATATATATATATTATAGATATATATTATAGATATAAATAGATATATAGATAGATATATATATCCAATAAATAGATATATTTTCCAATAAATAGATATATATCAGTCTTTCCAATAAATTTTCACAGCGATCCGGCCCCCCGGATGATATAAGCGAGAATAAGCCAGGTTACAAAATAATCCAATATCCTTGGAGTCACGTGACCAGCCTTTACCAGGGCCTTCTCTTCCCTCGCTCCACTCCCCTCTCATCCCGGGCGCTCCCTCCCCGGACACTGAGAAGACCCTGGGTACGAGGTTGCTGACTAACGTGAAAGACAAAGAACAGCCTCACGAAAGACAAAGTTTACAAGACCAAATGCGCCAACTGCTAGGACACTTATATTGGTGAAACCGGCAGAAACCTAAAAATCAGACTAGCTGAACACAAACGAGCTACTAGAAATGGGGACAGGACTAATCACATAGCTGAACACCACGTACAAACAAAACATGATATTGACTGGGACTTGGCTGAATGTATCGCTTTTAACACAAACTACAAACAGCGACTTAATAATATTAATATATTACATTGGAAAGTTGGTATGCCAACTTCGAACATAAACCACTTAACAGATCACAACAATTACTGACACCATACAAAAGACTTCTTCGCACGCACCAACGAACAATAGACCTACCGACAAACAATACACCCACGCTTAACGCATGACGCAACCCCCACTCACATTGATTATGATACAAACAATTGATGACGAACAATATTGGCCCACGCATGACGCAACACCCACTCACACTAATTATGACAAAAAAAAAACGATGACGTAATGAACCAGACGTAAATAGGCAAACCCTGACAAACACGCTTTACTTGACTCTGAAGATGACCGCCGTCGAAACGTCAGTCACCAACAATAGTCTTTCTCAAGACTACAACAACCTGGACGATCAACTTCGCTTTACATGACCTTGCACCTTTTTATACTTGGCAATCTTTTACAACAATCTAATCCTTGTCGACGTTTGCGCTCGTCCGGTTAGGGTTTACTATAGCTGTTCCCATATCAAACTCGGTGACCTATGGGAACCATGCATTTCCTATCGCTTTTCAGCCGGAAAGGAAACAGTTCATCAATAACAGGTCAATTGAAAATAATCGAAGGAAATGCGGCGAAGGAAAAGCAGTTTATTAAATGTTGAATTATAAATAATCAATGGCAAAGCAGTTTAACAAAATAAAAATTGTCAATGGAGCAGATATTCCAAGAGATAAAGCCTGAGAACGAGGGATTTATGCTATATAAAGCCCCGAGGGCTTTATAGCATAAATCCCGACGTTCGAGGGATTTATCTGACTTATTTTCCTAGTTTTTTTCTTCATTTCTTATTACTTGGGCCACTTGTGGTGAGCACAAGTCTTAAATTCAGCTTGATTTCTGTGTTCGTCATGTTCATGTTCGTCGTCGTTTTATACGTCGAGAGAATGTAATTATTGCGTGGGCGTATAAATAGCGAATTAAAGCGATTTCGGCCAGTTTTATAGTCAATGAATCGCAGTCTGAAAAGCATTTACGAGACCTGTAAACCCGCAAATTAATGCAAAGATTCTCTCCAAGATAACTGGATGACTGAGAGAAACACAGATGAGAGATTTAAGAAAGAACTCGCAGAACCGTGGACGAAACGTCAACAACAACATATAGTCGAAATTGAAGCGATTTCGGACTTTCATTTTATTGACAATGAATAGCAGTTGGAAAAGTTTACCGAGACCTGTAAACCTGCAAACCATTGCAAAGATTCTCTCCAAGATGAAAGAAACAGATTGATGAGAGATCAATCATGATGACAGAATGGACAGCCGAAGGACAGGGAAATATTATTATGCTGTGTTAACATTTATCCCGCGAAACTCCGTAATATTTATCATTATGAAATGTTGTGTTTTTGTCTGATTTAAATCAATTCTATATCGAAATGATCACTTGAATTTGGCGAATCGAACGCTGTAGGTTTCGTCTACTTAAAATATGAAGATGAAAGAAACACAGATGAGAGATCAATCATGAAGACGGAAAGGACAGCCGAAGGGCAGGGAAATATTATTATACTGTGTTGACATTTATCCCGTGAAACTCCGTAATATTAATCATGAAATGTTGTGTTTTTATCCGATTTACATCAATTCTATATCGAAATGATCACTTGAATCTGGCGAATCGAACGCTGTAGGTTTCGTCTACTTAAAATGTGAAGATCAGATGTTATATGAGAAAATGCGTATTAGCGGTTATTGAAGCGAGACTCGTCTCTAAAATCAAAGGACATGGCTTCAATCTATTCGTCGTTTACCCGATGATTTAATACTTTTATGTCCATTAAAACGATGTAATTTCGTAACAGATATGTTTCGTATACCTTGCCGTTGATTTTTATATAAATTTTGACACACAAAGACCTTCAATCGAACAGATATTAGAAAAATAGCATTGCCGTGTTTAATTTAAATTTCGTCTGCGTGTCAGGCGTTCTGCATTTGGGGGGAGGGGCTAGCCTGCGTATAGACGCCTGATTTTTCTTCGTCCTCAGCCCAACTTGCTTCTAAAAGTATCCCACTTTAAACGAGCGCTGCACAATGCCTTCAGCGCCTGATTACAGAAATCAATGCATTAAGAATTATCCTTTGTAATGTAAGACAAGTGAGCGGGTTTTCTAATTCCAACTGTCTAACATGCCAACTCCGCACGCAATATGCGCGCCATGTCCCTAAAAATAGCCCAAGTTAACGCCTAGCGGGCGTCTTGTCTAATTAGTATTCATAGGGCTATATAAAGCCAGCGGTACATCAAAGAAAACCGACTCAATCATGAAATAGTAACTAATAAACACTTTGCGCTTTCCTTCTATACACCACACAGACGCTACTTTCTATGTATGTGATGATGATTTATGGCAGCCAGTGAACCAAAATCACCGTGTTTAGAAAAGTAGGAAATAGTAAACCAAATTGGCTTAAATTTTGATGTGTGTTCTTTAGCCGACTTACAACGATGATGAAAAAATTATAGAAAAATATAAAATTGATCAATGCGAAAAAATATCTGCCATGGTATATTAAACCTTTCCTGTCGATCTGGCCCAGTCGAAATGGGTCGTACAAGACTGATCTCGTGAATCGAAAAACAAGGAACACGGTAACGCAAGATTAAAAAAAATGAAAATCGACAAGCGCCAGGAAAGGAAAGAGTTAAGAATTTTTTTTACAACATTACAAGACTCCTTATTTTCTGCATTAAAAGACTCGTTATTTACTACATTAAAACATTATTTAGTACATTTAAAATATTTATATCTTATTGAATGGTTTGGCATATAATACGGCCGGGTATTTTACGAGTTTCTCAAGTATTTTTCCGAGCCGGCCGCCGGCATTATATGACTACTTGCAGAAATTGAATAAGTTTGTATTTATTTCATTTCCTCGTTTGTTTGTGATACGTTGTCAGACGTTGTTTCTGTTAAACTGTCCATTGCTTTGAGATATTCATCGTCAAAGTCGTCAGAGTTTAACGAAAATGATAAGGCGTCGTTCATGTCTGTACTTACATTTTCAAAATTAAAAAGACAGTTCGCATCCGCCATTTTAGGCTTTGGTTTAAAGCCGCAAAAAAATCCGTATTTTTGTTCTGTTCAGAAGAGGAGAAATTCGGATTTTACCATGCAATACGGCCTGGTATTTGTTCTGTTCTCGTGCCATTATATGGAAGAATTACGTCATTGTCATATAATAATTATATGTATTGTATTCCATTGCAACAGCTAGATTTTTTGTTAGTTAAATTATAAATACTTAATCTTTGTATCTTTCCAATGCTAGAGCGTCGATTTCGACGGCATTCTTACGCCTCTAATCCGAAGAATTCGCGAAGTCGCGCCCATCAATCTTCTGTGACTCAAACACATGACTCTGACGAAAACCCTGACAGTAACGAGGATGATGTGTACAGGCCGATGGTGGCATACAGTGTTGGAACTCTGGAACAAGATAGTTTTAAAACAAACAGATTCGAACCATGTAAGTAGCATTCCGTTTACACATTATTACTAGAAATACGTATACGCCACAACCCCTCGCTTACTTATATGGTATCTATTTGGCGATCCTAATTAATTGGTAAAGCAAACACACACACACACATTGTCATAGTTACTACCTCCAGACGAATCAAAGCGCTGTAAACTTAACTCTCTGTTGAACTTTGAAATTATACCAATATTAACATTTTCGTTCACCTTACTTACCCGCTTGGTTGGTTAGGTGTAAGCTGTTGGCCGAGGGGGCCTTGTACTGGAGCGAGTAGTGGTACTTGGATTCAGGTTAAGATCCAACCAGGTGGTATCTTGAGCTGACCACCCGCTCGGGACATGTTAGGTTACACCTTCACACCAATAAATTGGTGGAAATTTAACTTACCGTTCTTAGTAGATTTGATTAAAGGGTGAGATGGTGTGTTTGCAATTTCGTGGAGCTATTGAGATTGCGTGACACCGCTATTCAAGCAAGTGCGCTAATGGCAGTGCGCGACAGTTCGTGCCAGTCTCCAGGCTTGCTCCTCTCACCACGTGCTTGCCTCGATCGTATGCGGCGCGCGGTTACCTAGCTGTTAACCTTGGTTATTGTATAACCACACTATGATGGGACACTATATTATATTATTGCTACAATATTATCGTATATGACTGTGTATATACTGCTGTATAACTTTATCCTAAATTCGTTATTTTTTAAAGCCTCGCCACAAAAAGCGTCAGTTACTACTCAAGCAACCGTTGGCCATCAATCTACGTCGTCGTCTGTACAGGAGAATACAACAGGGAACCTGAGTCAAGGACAGTGCGATGAAAACCATGAAAGAATAAGCTACGAAAATGATCTGATGATGTCGTCAAAGTTAAAGATATGTCGGTGTTCACCCGATGCAGAGCTGCCTGGTTTTGATCGATCTAATTTCACGTATGTTGCGCTAGTTTTGCTATATGAACGGATATATAATGGTAACAAAAATCATGATATTTCAAATTTTTAACTTTCTGATTAAAGGACATTGGTAACAAAAATTAAGTTTGTCTAATATGAAAGAAATATAAAATGATAGAGTAACACCTTTTACAACTTTTCCGTATTTTACTTCATTTTTGAAATATTTCAGTTTGTTTGATATGTAAAGGAGATGGTCTCTGACGTCAGGTACATCGTAGAGAATTTTCACTCATTAAAATATTAGTTCAATCTTCAAGTTTGTTCCACAAATTTATTTGAAAATGTGCGTATAATAACTCCTCATGATAATGAACGTTTTAAACTTAGCAATCACTGAGATATAAGACATTTTTTAATGAGTGAAAATACTCTACCCAGCACCTGAGGTCAGAGACCATCTCATTTACATATCAAACAAACTGAAATATTTTAAAAACGAAGTAAAATACGGAAAATTGTAAAATGTGTTACTCTATCATTTTACGAGTTCTTTCATATTAGAGACAAACTTAATTTTTGTTGCTAATGTCCTTTAACAAACAAGCTTACGAAGTAATCCAAGTAAACAAAACAATCCTGCAATTTGTCATCTTGTTGTAATATTTTGCCTAATTAACTGGGACGTTGGTGGCGTTAATAGCAGGGTAAACATGATGAACTACGCTATGGGTGGCCGAGTTTTCGCGGAATGCTTTTTAAAATTGTATCAATTGAAAAATGAAGACATTCCAAAAAATCGAGTTTCGGACAGAGAAAACAAAAAATAGACAAGACGATGGCTAATTTTCGCAGTATATTTTGAATGTTATTTATTTTGTTCATTTCTATTTTGTACACGGTATTCTGCATTTCTCTTCGCCTTCCGCTAACGTGTTTTTCATTTTCTTAGACATTTACAGCTCCTTCACTATCCACGCGAGCTTGCTCGACAAATAACGCTGATTGATCACGAACTGTTTAGAAAAATAACAACGGCGGATATTCTCAGACGAGTGTCGGAAGGTCATACCAAGAGGCGAACAAAAGATGAAGACGTCTGGGAAGCAAGTACTGTTAAGATGTTCTCTGATCGATTTAATCAATTGAGTTCTTGGGTTGTTGCGAGCCTTTTACAGGAAGAATCAGATCAAAATACAGCAGACATGGTGATGCAATTTATTGAAACTGCCAAGGTAAGAATTGAATAATAATTTCGTGAAAACTGTTTACTTAAGAAATAAAAAACGTGTCGCGTGTGATTATCGAGTTATAAATGGCACGAGAGATGCGTGTAAAACACGAGGCGATAGCCGAGTGTTTTACTAGCTTCTCTAGTGCCATTATAACTCGATAATCGCACGCGACACGTTTTTTATTTATTTTATAAAATAACACCATTAAATTAACAATAACGCCGTGAAAAATGTAGATTTACCTGTTATAAGAGACGTTGCTAGCACATAGCAACGCACGTTGCTAGGAAGCCTTTGATGAAAACACGTTGGCGATTTTAGCGATGAAAATGCACTCAACGTTGCAGTTAAAACATTCTGTTGTGTTAGTACCTTCATTAGCTTTGTATCCAGGTGTTCTTTGACTTTTTTTATGATTTAAACTACTTAAAATCCGTCAAAAACGACAAAATCTACGCGAGGAATCACGTCAGCTTATGCTTTATTGAGTTATAATGCACGGTTTTTGAGCTCAGTAACCAATCAGATAGCGTGTACTCGCTCATTTACTTCCGGTTATTTTATAATTCTAGTTAAGATCATAGCAATGGAAATACCAGGCGAGAATGGAAGTCCTGTAACACCCAGGAAATAGCTTTTAAGGAAACCATTTCTTTAAAGTGCATATAAACCCTCCACAGTTTTTAGTTCATTGTATAGAAGTGCGAAAAGAGCTGATAAGTTATTTTACAGTATTCGATTTGGTCCGTTATTTCCCGGAATATATCTATCTAAACATAGCCAATTGAGTGAAAAAGCCGCGCGTCGTTATTCTTAAGAGAGGCCTGAGACAGGGTTTCTTTTAGGCGGGGGCGAAGGGGGTATTTCCCCGCCTTGAAAAATATTTGCCCCCCCTTGAAAAATATTTTCCCCCTCTTGTAAATTGCCAAGGTGCTCAATCCGCCCCCAAAACATTTTCAGTATGGGGTGTTTTACCCCCTCTTGTTATATTTTCTGAAAGAAACCCTGCCTGAGATATTTTTTAATGACATTTTTTAATGAGTGAAAATTCTCTACCCAGCACATGACGTCAGAAACCATCTCATTTACATATCAAACAAAATACGGAAAAGTTGTAAAAGGAGTTTGTTACTCTATCATTTTACGAGTTCTTTCATATTAGACAAACTTAATGTTGCCAAAGTCCTTTAAGATATTTTCAACGTATCAATCTTTTTCATATCCAGCAATGTCTTGAACTACGAAACTACAATGCTGTGATGGCCATTGGTGTTGGAGCTCTGTGTAGTGCTCCCGTACGACGTTTGCGCAAAGCTCGAGAATTGATTCCGAAATGGTATCTAGATCAACTGCATATTATGGAAGTCTTGATGGACTCTCGGGAAAATCACAAGAAATACCGAGAGTCATTGAAAGTTTGCCCAAGTCCTGCTGTGCCGTATTTTGGTAAGTGTTGTCTAAAATGTTGAATGCATATGGTCTTTCAAAAACAACATGATTGGCTTCGATAAATGAATAACGTGACCCTGAACCCAGGTTACATTTAGCAACTACAATTCAGGATAACATTTTTCAACAAATCTGTGAAGGAGGCATGTGTATTTTTTCGGAGATTCATGGAAAATCGACAACAATAGTTTCATTGGCAACTCGAGTCACTCCCTTTAGATTTACGTTTAGTCAAATCTACTCTTTAAAATCATGAATCCTGTGGCTGTCTTATTAATTAATATTTTATTCATATTTACGAATACACATTACAGAAGAAAGCTTCCGCTGTTGAAGAGTTCCGATTTTACACTATACAAATCTCCCAGCGTGTTTTGAAACTTTGTTGCGACTTGCGACTCAAGTTGCACGATAAAAATGCATCTCAACATTTTTGTTACTGTAAGCGTCACACTGTTGCGAGACAAGTTGCAAGATACATGACTTGGTGTAACACTCACTCTCGTGCAACTGCAACGCGATAGATTACAAGTTACAAGAGACATGGCTTGGTGTAACACCTCACTCGTGCACCTGCAACGCGACAGATTCCGACATTGACAGACAAGTTGCAATAGACATGGCTTGGTGTAATACTCACTCTCATGCAACTGCAACGCGATAGTGCAATAGACATGGCTTGGTGTAACACTCACTCTCGTGCAACTGCAACGCGGCAGATTCCGACATTGCGAGACAAGTTGTAAGGGATATGGCTTGGTGTAGCACTCACTCTCATGTAACTGCAACGCGACAGATTACGATATTGCGAGACAAGTTGTAATAGACATGGCTTGGTGTAACACTCACTCTCATGTAACTGCAACGCGACAGATTCCGACATTGAGAGACAAGTTGTAAGAGACGTACATGGCTTGGTGTAACACTCACTCTCGTGCAACTGCAACGCGACAGATTCCGACATTGAGAGACAAGTTGTAAGAGACATGGCTGGTGTAACACTCATTCTCATGCAACTGCAACTCGACAGATTCCGACATTGAGAGACAAGTTGCAAGAATCATGACTTGGTGTAACACCTCACTAGTGCACCTGCAATAATACAGATACACCAACTATTGAAAAATAGCGGCTGCTCGTTGGGTAAAATACAGCACGTTGATTAACAAGAACTCGTTTTCTCTCTACAGGTGTGTATTTGAAAGATCTCATTTACATCTCAGAAGGTAATCCCGATTACCTCAATGGTGGATTGATAAACCTAGGAAAACGCAGGTTATTGTACGCTGTACTCCATCAAATTCGTCGTTTTCAAATCAAGTCTTATAATTATGGAGAGGTAAGATTAAGCCGACTTTAATTTTTGGTGGCTTCAACTGTGTTGCAAAGTTTCACATGACAGATACATGTAGTAATGTACTAACAAATCTATGAAATTATGTGTATTGTTTGAAGAAGCTTTTGTAGTGTAGTGTAGTGTAGTGTAGTGTAGTGTAGTGTAGTGTAGTGTAGTGTAGTGTAGTGTAGTGTAGTGTAGTGTAGTGTAGTGTAGTGTAGTGTAGTGTAGTGTAGTGCCCAGTAGATTCACAGACAGGGTTATATAGAAACCCATTGTTTAACTCTTTTGATAATTGGAATTAACAATTAACTCAATTTCAATGTCATCCATGCTTTTCATAAGAACATTAGTTGTTCAGATCTTACATTTAAACCCAGATAGTTAGGTATATAGACCAGTGCGAGGCATGTCTAAACTACCAAAATTACCAAAATTACCAGTAAACTACCTAAATTACCAGTCGTATTTCTTAAAGGGAATGGCAATATAAATTAACTTTGTCTCATTTGAAAGAACTCGTGAAATAACAAGACCTTTTACAATTTTCCCTTATCTTTTTTGGTTTTCGAAATAATTTGACGAAAGACAACGTGCTGTCCGCCATCTTGGAATTATTTTCGATATGCATGTGACGTCATAAGTAGGGTAAAGTGAAATTTTTATCTTGCCAACCTTACGACATTATGAGCCAGAAACTCGATTATGTTGCACTATTTCCATTTTCAATTGGCCCATAACATTTTAAAAAGCCTTCCGCGGAAATTCGGTCACCTATAGAGTAGTTTCATCAGGTTTACCCTGCTTGTGACGTCACCAATTTCCTAGTTAATTAGGTCAAATATTACAACAAGATGGCGGATTGTCATAATTATCTGAAATATTTCAAAAACCAAGAAAGATACAGAAAAATTGTAAAAGGTCTTCTTATACCATTTTACGAGTTCTTTCAAATGAGACAAAGTTAATTTATATTGCCATATCCCTTTAATGTACAAATGTTTTTTGCACTTGTCATTCTCAGTCTACGCAAACGCCAGTTAGAAGTGAAAGAGCTTTTTCTGTATTTTTATTCAAATAACATTGCGTCAACTGCATTTTTCATGTATTAAGGTGTGTAAGATTTAATATGATGGTCTATAGTCTTAATGGACATTGGCAACAAAAATTAAGTTTGTCTAATATGAAAGAACTCGTAGAATGATAGAGTAACACCTTTTACAACTTTTCGGTATTTTACTTCGTTTTTGAAATATTTCAGTTTGTTTGATATGTAAATGAGATGGTCTCTGACGTCAGGTGTAGGGTAGAGAATTTTCACACTTTAAACATGTCTTATATCTCCGTGATTTCTATGTTTATAACGTTCATTATCATGAGGAGTTATTATACGCACATTTTCAAGTAAATTTGTAGAACAAACTTGAAGATGTAACTAATATTCCTATGTGTGAAAATTCTCTACCCAGCACCTGACGTCAGAGACCATCTTATTTACATGTCAAACAAACTGAAATATTTCAAAAACGAAGTAAAATACGGAAAAGTTGTAAAATATGTTACTCTATCATTTTACGAGTTCTTTCTTATTAGACAAACTTGATTTTTGTTGCCAATGTCCTTTAAGAATAAATCATGAGAAATGCAGTTGATGCTACATATATTCGACCTAAAATTATGTTTCACAGGTCCCTGAAATCCAAGAATTTCTTTTAAACACCGAGAGATACACCGATGAAGAACTCCACCGAATGTCCCGGAAACTCGACACCAGATCCACGCACACGGTTTCCGAAGGAAGCCACGAGGTGTCAATGTCTATGTCAGCGGTCTCGTTAGCTTAAGAAGGCGTGATGCAACCAGTGGTGCAACTAAGCCGATCATCTTCCATCGACCTGCAATATACTTCGCCAAAAGGAAGTGTCTTAACTCATGTTAATCAGACACGTGCAAAAGAAACCGAAGTTCGTATACGAATAGTAAGCTTTTCGTGATATGGGAGCGAGGATTGGCAGAATTATATCGTCGTTTAAGAGTTAGAATAAGATAGAGTTAGTATTAGATGAGGAATTATGATATGATAAGGGGGCTAGTATAAGATAAAGAGTGAGGCAGTTTGGGTGTGTTAGGAGGACTGTGTCTAGTTCTGAAGTGATAATGCGAAATATTTGTAGCGTGTGAACCAGATGATGTGAGGCGTTTTTCCACACGCACTTTAACACACTTGCGCTAATAAAAACCTTATTAATACTGATGTCTCTCTCCTCCGCAGGGGCTTGCAATGCGATGGGGTGGGGTACGAAAAACCGCTGAAATTCGGAACGCGGGCGAGGGGAGGGAGGAGAGGAAAGACGGGAAGCCTCTGCCAGATTTCAGGCGATATCTTGACGAACTCGGCGATTTCTTGCAATCCGCGTTTTATATCTCGGCAATCCTTTTGTTTCTCGTTCTAATTTTTCATGTAAGGAGACATGCGACAAAGAGCGTTTGGCTGACGTTTTAATTTTTGTGTTTTAACGTTGTTTTGATGCGATGGAAGAGCCTGATGATAATTTACACTCGAGTCAGTTGCTGTTGATATGAACTGTTCTGAAGGTTCTGAAGTCGATATTTTGAGCACATCGTTCCAAAACATCTCGATGTTGACATGAATTATTCATATTATAAACGTACGTCGTGTTGCTCTCTCGAATATATCACAGAAGATTGCACCCCCGGTTTGGCGCCATATTTGGCCTGAAATCTGGCAGAGGCTTCCCCTCTTTCCTCTCTTCCCTCCCCTCGGTCGCGTTAGGAATTTCAGCGGTTTTCCTTATCCCATTACCCTCTACCGCATTCCCTATCCCGACCATTACCACCTCTACCGCATTGGAAGCCTGTGCGAAGGAGTGAGCACTGACGTAATAAACAAGGGTTTACAAAGCATGTGTGGGAAGGATACGTCTCTCCTCGGGCGGGAGATGAATACAGAAGAGAGAGACTATAATGCAAGGTTTATTCATTTGTATTACGTCCACTGTTTAGGTGATTGACTGCATTTTAAAATCTGTCGGGTAAAAACCACGAAAAATTCTATAATATTAGACACAAAATAGGTGTTGTCATCGTGGAGGTTGGAAACCCCAAAAACGTCTGTTTCTAACATTTGTTGAGAATTTTTTTTTGGAGACCGTAAAACACTTGCGTGTTAACAGTTGCAGTTAGTTCATCCATAGTTAATAGAAACACTGACAGGGGTTCATCCCATTTCTTGTAATGTGCTGTTTTCACTATTTTCAAAAAAGCCATTCCTTGTATACTCCGTAGACTATTGGTGAGACATGGTGGTGTGTTGGTATGCACAATCGGCTCTAAGGAGATTATTCTTTAAGAACCTCCAACATACGGCCATGCAACCCACCAATAGAAACCTCCGTTCTCACGGATCCTTAAAGTGCCTATCTCATGTTTGGGGATTTTACATATCCGTAATATTTGGGTCTTCCTGAGCTAAATCATAATATATATTTTCAGCTGAACATTTCATATTCATGGCGGTTTTCGCTGTCAAAGTTACCGGATGCGATGTCACAAGAGGCATTCCAAACCAGTTTTCTTTTGTTACTTGCCACAAAAATGCTTCTCATCTTATCCGATAACTTTAACAGCAAAAAACTCCATGAAGACGAAATTTTCGGCTGACAAGATATATTACCCTATTCCCCCGCATATAAGCGCATGCGCCTATAAGCGAAAATTCAAGATTTTTCTATAATTTTCGGAGTCAAACTGGTCGTTTAGAGGCACATGCGCCTATAAAAATTCGCATATACGCGCACCTCTAACCGGATCCCACGAGAATAAAAGAAACAATAGTTGAAGTTCCATTCCAAGACCTTGTAAAAGCGCCTTTTAAAGGAGGATGCGCATTATCGGGATATTAGCGCGTGCGCCTTTATCCACGAGGGTGCGCTTATATGCGGGGGAATAGGGTATGATGATTCAGCTCAGGAAGACCCAAATATTATGAATATGTAAAATCCCCAAACCTGAGATTAAAAGTTAGTTGTCATTTTTGGGTTCCAGCGCACCGCAGCTTGTGCAACACATTACATATTGTCATGTTTTAAGGTCAAAGTAGAGACAAAGTATATATGTTTTATAAGGAATAGAGTATTAGTGGTTTATGTGGACTATGTATAAATCGTCAGTTATTTCAAAGAACAATATTTCAAGCAAAGCCTTCGTTAAAGTTGTATATTTAAATAAACATGTATATGGAAAGATTTATTTATTTTATTTAATAAAAACGCCATGAAAGATATCCTGTTTTCGTTTTTTTACTTTGATTAAATGTTTCCAATTTTATTGAACTTTATATTTGAATGAGCCCGATGGTTTCATGAAAATTTGTTCATTAATTTTTGAGATATCCTGCTTACAGACAAACAAACAGACAAACACACAGAGGTAAAAGCATAACCTGGCGGAGGTAAATATAGCTTGGGAAAACGTAGTGTGTGCGCCGGAGCTCTGGCGTTTTTTGTACAGACAGGCTGGAGCCAGAGTTGGGTTGTTTTTCCTGCTCCGGCTGGAAATATGACAATTTCGACGAAGCATTGTTCACAAATAATGGCAACACTGAATTTGCTCAATGTGCATTTTCTGAAGTCTTATCTGTTGAATCAAACCTTGGGACCGCAATAATTGGCGTACGCTGTTGCGGCAACCCTGCCACTTTCATTATGTACTTTCAGCTACCGCAAATAGTCAAATTAACAGAGGCGGCAAAGCTGATGCTCAGGAATTATTGGACGTCTATTGGTATCACCACAAAAACGAATGCTTTGACGCGTCGAGCTCTCGTATCTTTCTTGTCAACCGTCCTCTGTCACTTCTTAACGATCTTTTCGTTGACGAGGAACATCAAAGAAACGTTGCACACTTCTTCCAGGCAACATTGGTCGTTTAGCATTCGTGAAATTTAATTATAAGAAGAAATTTAGCAATTTACACTTGTATTTCGTTATTTGTAGTAGCATAACTTATTCGGTTCTATAAAGTTTTCATAATTTCTGGCATTCCTAGTTGTAGCATTGCGTTTGCTCATAACTATAGTTTGCTAGCTGAGTTGCATGAGTCGCTTGACAGTTTTAGAGCTTTCACAGCCGTCCCTCACGTTGTAAGCCACAAGTTACTGGACTTGTTAAGGCATGGTAAGCAGTAAATTATTGGATTGTAACCGAACCCAAAACAACAAAGATCCTAACCCCCCACCTCGGGACCAGTGGGCAAGTGTCTTAAAGCTCGCGCACCCTCGTGTCATACTTGGAGATTGACTGTAAAACGCATGCGCTTGTAACAATCCCAATAATTTACTGTTTACAATGCCTTAACAAGTCCAATAATTTGTGGCTTACAACGTGAGGAACGGGTGGCTTTCACCAGCCTCATAACCCAGGCGTATTTGGGGAAGTTGCACTTAACGCGCGCGGCTTTCACCGGGAGAAAACCCGCAGGAAGCCGGAGCCGGATATCAGAGCTGTAAAGCGGCCGAAGCCGGAGCTGAAAAACCAGAGTTTGTACACTTCTAGAAAAACGTATTAACCATGCTAAATTGCTATTTTCAATACTCGGTTCGAAATTTGTAGAGAAAAATAAACTAAGAAGAAGCACGATGTATTTCGGCAGACAACTTATTAAGTGTAATACGTCTGCTTTTAAGAACTATCGAAAATCGCCATTTACCATGTCTAATATACTTTTTTCCAAGAAGCTATATTCACATGTTTCTACAAACAAATCTTATAGATTCCTACACAATTTGTTGAAATATTGAAATGTCATAAAAACACTCTACATTCCATAGCTTTTCCACCCTAAGAGGTAGAACGATTGGTCACTCATAGATATTCTACTTTTCTAAACAGTTGGAGAAAACATGCATTACATATGGTGGAGATTGACTAATTAGAGTGGGTGGGTCGTGCGTCGTTGGTAATATAAATAAAATAAAATAGAATTAAAAATATGTGAATATTAGATTAGCTCCTTTATCGAAGGCGGCAAACAGTGATAAAGAACTCAAAACATCTAAAAACAACTTGATTAAGTTGCATGTATGCTATGTATGTAAAACCTAGACGCCAACAAAACTAATCGCAGTCGATAGATTTCGTGTTAGAGTTCTAATTAATATGAAATATTTATTGATTTTCTTGGCAACCAGTAATGATTGATTTTTTTTTTTTTAATGATTGATTTTCTTGGTCAGTTGCATCAGGAAGCTTGACAAATCACTTATTAACGAAGACAATCGCATATAATTGATACGTTCCAACGAGAACAGATTCATATCAGTTGCAGGTTTTTTTCACATCTGTTAGTTTTGCTTTTTGGCTATAGGGCTGAGAATCGTAAATTAAATCACCCGAATTATTACAACTCAAGAACACATTTTATACTGAAACTTTATATTTCTAATTAAGGCCCTGTTTACAAGGAGGTAGGGTTACCCTAGCACCCGGGTTACCCTAGCTCTCGTACATTTCTTGTTTTTTGGTTTGTCGTGTTTACAAGGGCTAGGGTAACACCTTCGGAGCACCTTAGCTATCGGCTGACGCGAACAACTCTATTAATAAGTTGCGACCAATATAGACCTCTTTCATAATGGCGGCCAGTCTAAATTCTTTTATATGCATGCAGTTAGCCTTTCTTGCCTCGTCACAAAGCAAAGATTCTTTGGAATTACAGACACACGAACGAGCTCAGAAAGGCTAATTTAAATGAATATAAAAAATATATTTAATTTGGGTGCCATTATGAAAGAGGTCTATATAGGTCGCGGGCTGAAATAAGTCGCAAACCATTCGTCAAAAGGTACGTTTGCGTCATATACAAGGCACGTGGATAACTCAAAACGCCGTATAAATGCGTGAGTTCGCGTCTAATTTTGTAAGGCCAACTTTAAAAAAAAGGAGAATGCGGGCACTTTTCTTTTTCTTTTTTTTTCAAGATGGCTTCTCCGAAATGGCCATCGTCAACCTAATTTTAACACATATTAAATCTATTTAACGTTGTATTACAAGCACAAACAAAAACCATGACAGAATCGAATGGATTTCTCTGCAACTGCTTCGATGCAAGATTGCGAGGGAAATAGATAAAAATATTGAACTTCACATTCATTTAATTCGTAAAACCTTCTGAAACCCGGTGAAATACTCTAACCATTATGTGTACTGCCATCTGTGTTCGAGTGTTCTTAAGTAGAGTTGTTAAGGTTCTACTGTACTAGATGCCAGTGGGGTAACGCTCATTAGGTAGGGTTAGGTCGAGAACTAAGGGCCCCCGACCTAGTGGGTCCCTGTCAAAAATGGAGTGGAAGATTATAATGAAAAATTACGGCTTAACAGCGACATTACTGACATATATTTCATCGTCATATTTGATTCTCCCGGACCCTCAGTTGATAAGAAAAGGCTGATTTGCCGATTTGCCAACGTTAACTCGAGGAGGAAGGAATATATAGGTGTCTATAGGTATTCACGATTGTTTAACATTGTACTGTATATAGTGATAATATAGAAGTTATATAATAATAATAATAATAATAATAATAAAAGACGTATTAGGAGCATTATACAATAGTCTCAATGCTCTTACAACAATATATTCTTAAAGTTACTTATAAAACTAATTACAGTTTCATTACAAGATAAAGCCTATATTACATATATTAATTACCACTATGAACAAAAAACTATTAATTTAAAAAAAGAAAAGTCTTAAGTGCAGCTGACTTAAAACTACTTAACATTTCAAAGCTTCTAATTTCCTGCGGTAATAAATTCCACAGTTTTGGTGCTGCAACCGAGAATGCTCTGTCTCCACGAGTCACTTTTTTGGATTTTGGCTCATGTAGCAGATTTCAGTTAGATGATCTCAAAGCACGAGTAGGTTTATATTTAGTTAGCAAATCAGTAATATAAACAGGCGCCTGGCCATGCAAAGCCTTGAAAGTAATTATTAGTATCTTAAAAACAATTCTTGATCTCACCGGCAAACAGTGAAGATTACGTAGCACAGGGGAGATAAGCAGCTGTATTTTGAATTCGCTGTAACTTGCTCAATTCAGTTTCTGGTAAGCCATATATAGGATGCTATTACAGCTGTCAAGTTTTGATGTTATGAATGCATGCACCAACTTCTCACAGTCCTTTTTACTCAAATATTTCCTGATATTATGAGTATGATTTATTTATTTAGAGTCGATCACGCAGGATATTAAGGTTTCCCTATTTATCCGAGCCAGAGGTTCATGTTTTAAGTGCTTGACTATTCAGTTTATCACTCTTAGGTGAACGGAAAACCCAACTGACAGGGAATCCGAGGGCCTACGATTTAAGGTCGTTTTCCGAGAAGACCCGAAAGTCTTACCATTTGCTGGTGTTGTTGCAAAGGCAGCACCTTCTCAATTATTTTATGACCCCGAGTGGTGGTCCAACCCAGGATTTGAACCCGCGTCTCCCAGCTCATATAGACACGGGTGGTAATCACTAGACCACAGCAGCTGGTTGTGAGCCTTCATGATGCAACGAACTTGATGTGCAATTCTGTTTGGAAAAATTCTTGGGAGTTTATTCTGTAATTACTATAGATCAAGGACGAAATATTTTCAAAATAAACAGGCAATATCTAGCCTGAATTTTTTAATAAAATATATGATTATTTTTTTCTTTATTAATTGTTTTTTATTACTTATTTACTTGTTCATCAACTAATGTTTTTCTTACTATCGTTGATGGCAATTTAATTTTAACGTGAAATTCTTTGAAGAGGAGTGGGCTTGTCTATACATTACAAACAAACCTTTTCCGTTGGTAATTGAAATAGAGGTAGGAACAAAAAGAAAAAGAGTTTGCACCTGGTGCAACCGCGGCTCTTGATTATACCGAACAGGTTATATGTCTCATTTATATTTGTTGTTATACTACATGAAAAACTGGCTGCCGCCGAAATAAAATAAAACTTATCTTATCCTATAACCTGCATGGCATGCATGCACTAAGCCGGGGCCGATTACATGAGGCGAACATTCATATTGACCATTCATCCGGGACTAGCTCGGTAAGCCGGGATGAGTTTTGAGTTGACGACGATGATTTCAAGCCAAAATTCGCAATCACCAAGCAAATGGTGCTCACTTGCGGGGCAAAGTTACGTTAGTTTTACTGCAGTTTTACACTGTTATTTATGATGATGAAATTTTTTGTAAGTATCGTTAATAAAACGATTGTTATTGTGTTGACTAACTCGCGAAAACGTCTCGAAACGCACAAACAAGGTTTTAAAGCTCTGTCTGAGTTCATTTCAGCTATATTTATTCACACAATCAACAGAACGTGCGCGCGACAGAACGAGCCAAACAGTTTTTCAGCCCACTTTGCTGGGCCAACTCGGCAAAAAGCCGATTACATGGGGAAAAGGTGAAATTTGCAACACGCTTAATAGTGAGGTGGCACGGCAAGCAGCAACTGGAATCCGGCAAGGACCGCGGGCTAACTCGCCTCATGTAATACCCCTAAACCTTCAGGAATACCATGGGTTTAAATTTTTGGCTTTTTATTCCACATGACTAAATTCAAATTAAATCACATTGATAATTGTTTTGCAATATGCTGCTTTTTTTACACATTTTTTTTTTTTTACACATTTACACGTTCTAGTTACACATTTCCAGGACCAAGTCTTTGAAGTAAGTGCAATTCTAGTGCGTATCCCTTGGGCGGCCATCATGACATTGGACTTATTCAGCTTTCTCTGCAGACATATCTTAACAATAGGTACAACGAATTAACCTTTGCCGAGTCTTGATCATGAAAAAGTTCCTGTCAAGACGAATATCGTTAGCTGACCTCTATTAATTAACTTCTCGAACAAAACTTTTGCCGTTATGTTATATGGTTAGCGACGGTTAGGGTTAGGTTAGCGTTAGTAAGGATTAGGATTAGACTAGTTCTTGAAAATGGGAATGTGGCCTATTGGCTATTCAGTCAGCCTTTTCCTTACTAAACATATCCTGACTTTACTGAACAAGAAAACGCCTGTCACAAGCTGGTTTTAATGCATCAAATATGGCTGGCTGGACACAGCTACAGAATTGGGGCAGTTAAAATAACGACTTATTTAATTCCTTCTTGGCTTATATAAACGCTAGGACCATGCACTTCTGACTGCTATGGACGTTATATAATAATATACAGTAACTGTCAAGGATATGATCTACAGTGTCCAAGATCTCTAAATCATGCAATCTATGACACACAATATCAAGTATATGACACAATATTCATTGATACCCATAGGATTAGGATACCAATTTTTGGGTGCGTGGTTATATTCGTGTATGCAGAATATACATTATTATTTAGGTTGACATCAGATAAACTTAGGTTGAGGGCTGAGAAATGCCACTTTTTCTTATGATAAACGACATATTGTTGATGAAGGTGGTGAGAATTTGCTCGTTGAAAAAATCTATTTCCTTATTTCAATATTGGCAAAAATATTTCGTTTTCTTCTGATACGCGACTCGTGGAGAACATGATATTCGGGGTTTTAAACTTCGGAAACTATAAGGTAAATAATAAACAATCATATATGCATGTATGTTGCTATTAAGATGCTTTGGTTGCATTGTAGGGCTTGGAGGAGCTATGAAATTATAATTCTATACTCTATAGGTAGAAAGTGGCCTCCAAAAATGCCGAAAGCCGATGCCGACCTGGGTCAGATTAAGGTCGGCATTTTTTTGCCGACCCCAATATTGATTTTTTCGAGGGCTGAGGATTGATGCGTTTCAATCAACACCATGACTTGTCGAATCTATTTAATATATTAAGTTAAGGGGCACATGCGATGAGAAACGTTTGAAGCCGGCCCGTTTATGTATTGATAAATTATAGCTTAGCAGTAATAAATTAAAATTCTAATGTTCACTGGGAAACATCGCTGAATTGGCGGCAGCATTTGAAGACACAATCTGCTGTTCCAGTGAGATGTGATCACGAAAACAAGAATTGACGCGATGGGAAACATGCAGCATTTTCAAAACAAAAATTATCGGAAAATTTGAACTCCCGATATAACTCGAACCTTCAAGGGAAATAGAAAATTACCGGGAGTGTTGAGAACAAATGACCGGAAATAAGGAAAAAACGGTGTTTACTGTGTTTCTATTCATACAGTGTCATTTTAATCAAATTTAATTGCTGTATGGAATGGAACAATATTTCTAAATATTATAAATCAGAACGTAACGTAACGTGAAACAAAACAAAACAAAGCAGCAGGAGTAGACTATGTACTCATGTGACAGAGTTCATGCAGCGATTCACTTTGCCGAGAAATAGTCAGTTAATACGCCATGACGCTTCTCAACTAATCTATTGTTATCGATTATCCTTGAAATGTTTCTAACGTCAAACAAACTGAACGTCTGTAGTACGTCAATGCAGGCGTGGCACAGTTCTTGTTCACGACAGAATACACGGCTACTTCAAAATAAATTCAATTTTTTGGACTACAGTACTGTATTTTTTTACTTATCACGTCTTGACAAATGTGCTTCGAGTTATCGAGAGTAAAATTATATAGAAAATGACCTGAAGGGAAACGAAAATTGCTTCGAGTTAGCGGGAGGTTCGAGTTAGCGAGGATTCGAGTTATCGGGAGTCGACTGTATATAATCCCGAATCTCAAACATATCTAAAAGAGAAATTTTTCACCTAATGTTAATGACCGAAAATTATTTTCCCATGCAATAACACTCTTAATAAAGACTATTGAATTCAGCTATTAGAATGGGTTCCATTTCGTGACGTTTGCAATATTATTTATAGGGGTTCAATAAACAAACGTGAGAAAAAATACAGATATTTCATTTTAGTTCATTAAGAGTTCAAACAACAAAATCCTATAAATACAGTGCATGTCAAATGACGGTATTTAATCACAAACTGCCTTTTACCCTCGAAACACATAGAATGCATCAGCTGACGTTTCATTCAGGCTTCGTAATCCTGTTTATGCAGGTGATTTCTTCCTGTGATGGAAATGCCTTTATTAACCGTAAGTATAAAGTGAACGGGAGCACCTGTCGTCTTTTTACACTCAATCAAGCGAGTATATAAAAAGAGATCGAATAGGCCCCCAGTAAGAGTAAATATGAAAGCTGTCAAATTCCCAAAAGAACTTAGTATACCATCAAAAAGAGAAATAAGAGATCTTCAATATGTCGAAAGGTGGCTCCCTGTATATATAGTTAGCGTTTACTAATAACAAAAATTCACTGTTCTGTGCATGTAACTATACTTCTTCTAATAACTTTCTTAAATAGGAGTAATATGGCTGTTTCCATAGCAACAATGACGTTTGAAATTGTGCAACGTTTCCTATAATTTTGTTTTAAAGGGCATTATCTCGTATTTCCAACGGTCAACTTCTTTGAAACTTTGCAAGAGCTGTTATATTATGCATATTGATGTATGTTGTTTTTAAGATATTGATGTATATGGCTTTATAGATTTTTTTAAATTTTAATATGTTGTTATATGCATTTGACCGTATGGAATTCATTTGACCGTATGGAATTCATATGTTATTTTGAACAGGGTCTTCTCTCAGATGTGATCTTTAATACGGTAACAAGGAATCTACTAATATATATATATATATATATTAGTTCTCATGCCCATATCTAGATTGTACCAAGTTACACTGATGAAAAGCGAAACACGTGTCTGTAGATTGTACTCTCTCTCTCTCTATATATATATATATATATATGTGTCTCTAGTTCTTTGGTTTCAACTAGGGTTTCTACTTTTAGTTGTATCTGTCCTTGTTCTGCTTTACTTTATTTCTCTTCGTTACTTCTAATTCGTCACTTCTTTACTTCTGTGTTCTTTACTTCTGTGGTCTGCTGTGCTTCTGCTTTATTGTGGGAGGAACACCTTCTTTTATATAGTCTTCGTGTTACTTAGAAAATATTGACATGATCATCTGCGAGAGACCAATCAGATTATTCGATACCAGTCTGTTTGGCTGGATCTTTTGAAGGCGTTTTGAAACGTTTTCCCGTATACACTAAATATAAGCTACATAATAAGCTACATAATCGTTATATTATTTTATAGTTTCATAAAGCATTCAAGAAGCAATTCGACTTTAAAGGTTCGTTAGGAAATATAGGCAAACAACTAATGTAAATAACACGAAGCTTCTTCGCTTAAAATTCATGCTAGATTCAATTAAACTAAATCAACAAATGTGTGCCTGGGTAAAGTCACTCCAACTAAAGACAGAAAAAGCTTTTAAGGTAACTGATGACAAGATAATATTAAAAATGTGACAAGAATTATACGATAAAGTTTAGGCGCCGGTATTCAGTTAAGTCGACGCGATTATTCTACCCAAGAAGGTTTACAAATATAATAGATTCTTTATAGATATATTGCATAACATATAAAAACGTACTGTAAACGTGATAGAATTTCAATTGTGGAAGATGGCTATCTACGCATGTGAATTGGCGGTCATTTCCTCCCATATTTGGTAAATAAATTCATGAATTCGGTGTAGCGCCGCCATGTTTTTGTGATAATTCGTTTTCATATAGTTCGTTGGGACTGCTTGTTGAACATTAAGCTTAGATGCAATGTTTAATCAATGTGAGAGGTTTAATAAAAACCATGGTTAATTTAATACAGATATTCTAACTGAGTTAAATCTTTGGCATTTATACTTCTCGTAATAAAATTTAAAGTTGTGAAAACAAAGTATTTTGCGTGGATAAAAACCGACAAACACATGTACATGTACTTTGTCACTTTTTTGCTGTTTTGCAACAATACCATACTCTGAGTTGTGACTTTTTTCTTACTTATTTTGCCTTTTACAAAGTCTGCTCAATAAAAAAGACACGAGCGGCACGAGTATGAAAACAAATGTTGCATGCATGAGCATCACACGTGCCGGAGAGTCACGAACAGCCAAATTTAGTTACCAATCCCTGCACATTAAAATAACTATAGGGAGCCACCTTCAGTAAGAGCAACGTACGTATTTTCATACTAGACGACGGTCATGTGATCTGACCAGCCTGAACGGACGAATAACACCTGACTGGAGATTGTAAAATCTGTATGTATTTCTGTATATTAATGGCTAAAATATTTCACTGAAAAGAAACAATCTCCTTGCAACAATTGTTTTCTTGTTCAAACAATTGTTTTTCTCCTTCAGGTTACAATAACGAGGAAGAGATGGCCATGGACAAAATCTCAAAAGTCAATTCTGGTAAGAACAACAATATGTCATTTTGTATAGCCTAAACGAAATGCCTGGTTCACGGAATAACAGATTCCTTAAAATTAATATAAGAATAAATATGAAAGCTGCTCAAAAGAACTGGATATATATGAAAAAGTGATAAGAGAAGTTCAATATGTTGAAAGAAAAAAAAAAAAATAAAAAATAAATTATATATATATATATATATATATATATATATATATATATTATATATATATATATATATATATATATATATATATATACGTGTAGGTTTTGGTCTACGAAATGCAAAGAGTGCTCAACAACATATAGTTAGAGCAAATAATAGATTTTCGCTTACCTCAAAACTGGTCTGCTACAACTTGTTTCATCTGTAAAAGAATCTTCAGGCCTGAAGATTCTTTTACAGATGAAACAAGTTGTAGCAGACCAGTTTTGAGGTAAGCGAAAAAATATATATATATATATATATATATATATATATATATATATATATATATATATATATATATATATATATATATATATATGTATATATATATATATATATTATATATATATATATATATATATATATATATATATATTTATATATATATATATATATATATTATATATATATATATATATATATATATATATATATATATATATATATATATATATATATATATATATATATATTATATATATATATATATATATATATATATATATATATATATATATATATATATATATATATATATATATATATATATATATACATATATATATATTAAGAATTTATATATACGAGAGTTATATGTCGACTCTCATTGCTCCCCTGTCAAACTAATACGAGATTTCATGAGTCTAGACCATTGATGTATATAGAAAAGCTCACGAAATCCAACAGTTTGCCGTCAAGCACGACTTACCACGCAGTTCAAGTGCTCTTTGAGCAGATGACAGCAGTGTTTCATCGAGCTACTAAATAGACATTCAGATGTCAACGAGCACAGTATTGAACAAATAGAACAAAAACAATTAAACACGATCTAGCAATTTCACAATTGATGCAAAATCGCCAGGAGAAGACGGTATTCCAACAGAACTATTCCAACATGGAGGTGAAATCTTGAGTCCGCGCCTATATAGGTTGTTCATGGCCACATCTGGAAAGATGGGTCCGTCTCGCAGCAGCTAAAAAATACCCTAATTGTTACCATCTTCAAGAAGAAAAGCATGAGTCGTTCTGAACGCAGAAATCACTGAGGCATGATCTCTCTTTTGTCACTCAGTTCAAAGATCCTGGCCAAAGTTATGCAGATATACGATTGATCGAGCCTATCCTGGGCGCAAATGTGTCGGAATCGCGGAGGGGTTGCATGAATTTCGCGATAACTCCAAGAAAAATGCATAGAGAAGAATATGGATCTTTATGCTGTATTTGTTGATCGTGCGATGGCTTAACTATTGATACTTTTTCGCATGACGGAATGCAGGGTCTGTGTTGATAGGAAATTATCCGGCTCCTTTCCACACATCAGTAATGGAAGGATCTGTTTTGAGGTACGATGTAAAAATAAGCATTTAAAACTATAATGATGATAGTATGCACATAAGTTTCAGATCAAGGTGGCATATTCAACTTGAGAAGTCTTTGTGCAAAGACTAAAGCAAAGATCTGCTCGTTAGAAATCTGCTGCGGTTTGCAGACGACTGTGGTCTTTTTGTCCACCTTAATACAGGATCTACAGTCTCTGATGTTGATTTGACAATAAGCATAAATAATACTAACCTGAATGTCAGGCCTTCTTTAATCTCGTCTTTTAAAAGTCAAACCTTTGAATAAGTTCTGTACCAGCTGCCACCCGGAGTCGAATGCCAAACGCAAATTATCATGTTGAACGGAGAAGAGCTGAAGACCACCAAAACATTCACATATACCTTAGACACAAGATCACTACCCGAATTGCTAGGGCAAGCTCTTCTTTATGTGGACTTCAGGAACGAGTATGGAGCAGCCATAATATTATAGACCCACAACCAAAATCATGAGTCTACCGTCGTAGTCAGCACACTTTTATATGGAGCAGAAATCTGGACCATCTACAGTAAACACATCAGAAAGCTAGACGCCAGTGATATGGTAGCGGAAAATTTTAAATATTGACATCTTGAGCAGAGCAAATTGTTGTAATGTTGGTAGTATCATCAGAAAACGTCATCTACAATTGTGCAATTATGTAGTTATGACGGACAATTACGTTTCCCAAAATATTGTTCTGTAAAGGACTATTGTGAGGGGACTAGGAAACTTGGATGAGAAAGAATAAGAAAATGATATAAAAATATGATATCCGAATCATTGAATAAGTGTGAGATTCCAAACGTTACCTGAGAAGCTAGAACTCTTTACCGCTCGAAATTGAGAGATGATATTTACTCTGGGATGCAGAAAAATTTGAGAAGACGCGGGAGGAAAAAATTCAGCAGAAAAGGCTGCGTAGAAAAGATGCAACACACGCATGCAATATATACAGGTTTCGGGTGTGGCCTATGCGGAAGGCCTTGTGCTGACGGGTTGGCGTTGTCGCCCATTCTCGTGTGCATCGACCACGAAAACGAACTGACTTTGCTAAATCGACGCGTCATCCATCAATCATATATCATTAACATCAAGCATTTATTTATAGCACTGCATTTCTTCATTATATAAACTTCTATTTTAATTGTGTGTAGGTGTTGGATTGAATCTGTACGAAGGAGACATATTACTCAACATGGATGACTTGAAAATAGTTGATCAGAGCGAGGAAGGAGATATTGACGGAAAAGAAATAACAGGAACAGCAAAGCGAACTGCTGAAAGACAAAGAAAAAAACTGTGGCATGATCGCATCATCCCATACGAGATAGCAAGTGAACTGAGTAAGTACAATATTACTATTTTATTGTTTGACTGACTATAATCATCGTTATATAGTTACCATGGTAACATAATTGGTCCCAGACCCATTTTTCTAATCTCACAAAATATAATTTTCATGATCCCTGAACACACTTTTACAGACTTTAACTAGGTTGTGACTTTGACACAGTTCCCATTTAATAATTTAATACTTTTGATTCTCGTACAAGTATAACTAGAATATTTTATGTTGTGATACATATTTAACAATTAGATTGTGAGTTCGAAATTTCTATGAGGTGATATTAATTTCTGAGGTGAAATTTCTATGATGTGATATTAATTTCTATGATGTGATATTAATTTCTATGAGGTGATATTAATTTCTATGAGGTGATATTAATTTCTATGAGGTGATATCAATTTCTATGAGGTGATATTAATTTCTATGAGGTGATATTAATTTCTATGATGTGACATTAATTTCTATGATGTGATATTAATTTCTATGAGTGTGATATTAATTTCTATGAGGTGATATTAATTTCTATGAGTGATATTAATTTCTATGATGTGATATTAATTTCTATGATGTGATATTAATTTCTATGATGTGATATTAATTTCTATGAGGTGATATTAATTTCTATGAGGTGATATTAATTTCTATGAGGTGATATTAATTTCTATGAGGTGATATTAATTTCTATGAGGTGATATTAATTTCTATGAGGTGATATTAATTTCTATGAGGTGAAATTTCTATGAGGTGATATTAATTTCTATGAGGTGATATTAATTTCTATGAGGTGATATTAATTTCTATGATGTGATATTAATTTCTATGATGTGATATTAATTTCTATGAGGTGATATTAATTTCTATGATGTGATATTAATTTATATGAGGTGATATTAATTTCTATGAGGTGATATTAATTTCTATGAGGTGATATTAATTTCTATGATGTGATATTAATTTCTATGAGGTGATATTAATTTCTATGATGTGATATTAATTTCTATGAGGTGATATTAATTTCTATGATGTGATATTAATTTCTATGATGTGATATTAATTTCTATGATGTGATATTAATTTCTATGATGTGATATTAATTTCTATGATGTGATATTAATTTCTATGATGTGATATTAATTTCTATGATGTGATATTAATTTCTATGACGTGATATTAATTTCTATGAGGTGAATTAATTTCTATGAGGTGATATTAATTTCTATGATGTGATATTAATTTCTATGAGGTGATATTAATTTCTATAAGGTGAAATTTATATGAGGTGATATTAATTTATATGAGGTGAAATTATTAATTTATATAAGGTGAAATTTCTATGAGGTGATATTAATTTCTATGAGGTGATATTAGTTTCTATGAGGTGATATTAATTTATATAAGGTGAAATTTCTATGTATGAGGTGATATTAATTTCTATGAGGTGATATTAATTTCTATGAGGTGAAATTTATATGAGGTGATATTAATTTCTATGAGGTGATATTAATTTCTATGAGGTGATAATTTCTATGAGGTGATATTAATTTCTATGAGGTGATATTAATTTCTATGAGGTGATATTAATTTCTATGAGGTGATATTAATTTCTATGAGGTGATATTAATTTCTATGAGGTGAAATTTCTATGAGGTGATATTAATTTCTATGAGGTGATATTAATTTCTATGAGGTGATAATTTCTATGAGGTGATATTAATTTCTATGAGGTGATATTAATTTCTATGAGGTGATATTAATTTCTATGAGGTGATATTAATTTCTATGAGGTGATATTAATTTCTATGAGGTGATAATTTCTATGAGGTGATATTAATTTCTATGAGGTGATATTAATTTCTATGAGGTGATATTAATTTCTATGAGGTGATAATTTCTATTAGGTGATATTAATTTCTATGAGGTGATATTAATTTCTATGAGGTGATAATTTCTATGAGGTGATATTAATTTCTATGAGGTGATATTAATTTCTATGAGGTGATATTAATTTCTATGAGGTGATATTAATTTCTATGAGGTGATATTAATTTCTATGAGGTGATATTAATTTCTATGAGGTGATAATTTCTATGAGGTGATATTAATTTCTATGAGGCGATATTAATTTCTATGAGGTGATATTAATTTCTATGAGGTGATATTAATTTCTATGAGGTGATATTAATTTCTATGAGGTGATATTAATTTCTATGAGGTGATATTAATTTCTATGAGGTGATATTAATTTCTATGAGGTGATATTAATTTCTATGAGGTGATATTAATTTCTATGAGGTGATATTAATTTCTATGAGGTGATATTAATTTCTATGAGGTGATATTAATTTCTATGAGGTGATATTAATTTCTATGAGGTGATATTAATTTCTATGAGGTGATATTAATTTCTATGAGGTGATATTAATTTCTATGAGGTGATATTAATTTCTATGATGTGATATTAATTTCTATGAGGTGATATTAATTTCTATGAGGTGATATTAATTTCTATGAGGTGATTAATTTCTATGAGGTGATATTAATTTCTATGAGGTGATATTAATTTCTATGAGGTGATATTAATTTCTATGAGGTGATATTAATTTCTATGAGGTGATATTAATTTCTATGAGGTGATATTAATTTCTATGATGTGATATTAATTTCTATGATGTGATATTAATTTCTATGAGGTGATATTAATTTCTATGAGGTGATATATTAATTTCTATGAGGTGATATTAATTTCTATGATGTGATATTAATTTCTATGAGGTGATATTAATTTCTATGAGGTGATATTAATTTCTATGAGGTGATATTAATTTCTATGAGGTGATATTAATTTCTATGAGGTGATATTAATTTCTATGAGGTGATATTAATTTCTATGAGGTGATATTAATTTCTATGAGGTGATATTAATTTCTATGAGGTGATATTAATTTCTATGAGGTGATATTAATTTCTATGAGGTGATATTAATTTCTATGAGGTGATATTAATTTCTATGAGGTGATATTAATTTCTATGAGGTGATATTAATTTCTATGATGTGATATTAATTTCTATGATGTGATATTAATTTCTATGAGGTGATATTAATTTCTATGATGTGATATTAATTTCTATGAGGTGATATTAATTTCTATGAGGTGATATTAATTTCTATGAGGTGATATTAATTTCTATGAGGTGATATTAATTTCTATGAGGTGATATTAATTTCTATGAGGTGATATTAATTTCTATGATGTGATATTAATTTCTATGAGGTGATATTAATTTCTATGAGGTGATATTAATTTCTATGAGGTGATATTAATTTCTATGATGTGATATTAATTTCTATGATGTGATATTAATTTCTATGAGGTGATATTAATTTCTATGAGGTGATATTAATTTCTATGATGTGATATTAATTTCTATGATGTGATATTAATTTCTATGAGGTGATATTAATTTCTATGAGGTGATATTAATTTCTATGAGGTGATATTAATTTCTATGAGGTGATATTAATTTCTATGAGGTGATATTAATTTCTATGAGGTGATATTAATTTCTATGAGGTGATATTAATTTCTATGAGGTGAAATTTCTATGAGGTGATATTAATTTCTATGAGGTGATATTAATTTCTATGAGGTGATATTAATTTCTATGAGGTGATATTAATTTCTATGAGGTGATAATTTCTATGAGATGATATTAATTTCTATGAGGTGATATTAATTTCTATGAGGTGATATTAATTTCTATGAGGTGATGTTAATTTCTATGAGGTGATATTAATTTCTATGATATTAATTTCTATGAGGTGATATTAATTTCTATGAGGTGATATTAATTTCTATAAGGGGATATTAATTTCTATGACGTGATATTAATTTCTATGAGGTGAAATTTCTATGAGGTGATATTAATTTCTATGAGGTGATATTAATTTCTATGAGGTGATATTAATTTCTATGAGGTGATATTAATTTCTATGAGGTGATATTAATTTCTATGAGGTGATATTAATTTCTATGAGGTGAAATTTCTATGAGGTGATATTAATTTCTATGAGGTTATTAATTTCTATGATGTGATATTAATTTCTATGATGTGATATTAATTTCTATGAGGTGATATTAATTTCTATGAGGTGATATTAATTTCTATGAGGTGATATTAATTTCTATGAGGTGATATTAATTTCTATGATGTGATATTAATTTCTATGATGTGATATTAATTTCTATGAGGTGATATTAATTTCTATGAGGTGATATTAATTTCTATGAGGTGATATTAATTTCTATGAGGTGATATTAATTTCTATGATGTGATATTAATTTCTATGATGTGATATTAATTTCTATGATGGTGATATTAATTTCTATGATGTGATATTAATTTCTATGAGGTGATATTAATTTCTATGAGGTGATATTAATTTCTATGAGGTGATATTAATTTCTATGAGGTGATATTAATTTCTATGAGGTGATATTAATTTCTATGAGGTGAATTTCTATGAAATTTCTATGAGGTGATATTAATTTCTATGAGGTGATATTAATTTCTATGAGGTGATATTAATTTCTATGATGTGATATTAATTTCTATGATGTGATATTAATTTCTATGAGGTGATATTAATTTCTATGATGTGATATTAATTTCTATGAGGTGATATTAATTTCTATGTGATATTAATTTCTATGATGTGATATTAATTTCTATGAGGTGATATTAATTTCTATGATGTGATATTAATTTATATGAGGTGATATTAATTTCTATGAGGTGATATTAATTTCTATGAGGTGATATTAATTTCTATGATGTGATATTAATTTCTATGATGTGATATTAATTTCTATGATGTGATATTAATTTCTATGATGTGATATTAATTTCTATGAGGTGATATTAATTTCTATGAGGTGAAATTTCTATGATGTGATATTAATTTCTATGATGTGATATTAATTTCTATGAGGTGATATTAATTTCTATGAGGTGATATTAATTTCTATGATGTGATATTAATTTCTATGATGTGATATTAATTTCTATGAGGTGATATTAATTTCTATGAGGTGATAATTTCTATGAGGTGATATTAATTTCTATGAGGTGATATTAATTTCTATGAGGTGATATTAATTTCTATGAGGTGATATTAATTTCTATGAGGTGATATTAATTTCTATGAGGTGAAATTTCTATGAGGTGATATTAATTTCTATGAGGTGATATTAATTTCTATGAGGTGATAATTTCTATGAGGTGATATTAATTTCTATGAGGTGATATTAATTTCTATGAGGTGAAATTTATATGAGGTGATATTAATTTCTATGAGGTGATATTAATTTCTATGAGGTGATAATTTCTATGAGGTGATATTAATTTCTATGAGGTGATATTAATTTCTATGAGGTGATAATTTCTATGAGGTGATATTAATTTCTATGAGGTGATATTAATTTCTATGAGGTGATAATTTCTATGAGGTGATATTAATTTCTATGAGGTGATATTAATTTCTATGAGGTGATATTAATTTCTATGAGGTGATATTAATTTCTATGAGGTGATATTAATTTCTATGAGGTGATATTAATTTCTATGAGGTGATAATTTCTATGAGGTGATATTAATTTCTATGAGGTGATATTAATTTCTATGAGGTGATATTAGTTTCTATGAGGTTATATTAATTTCTATGAGGTTATATTAATTTCTATGAGGTGATATTAATTTCTATGAGGTGATATTAATTTCTATGAGGTGATATTAATTTCTATGAGGTGATATTAATTTCTATGAGGTGAAATTTCTATGATGTGATATTAATTTCTATGATGTGATATTAATTTCTATGAGGTGATATTAATTTCTATGAGGTGATATTAATTTCTATGAGGTGATATCAATTTCTATGAGGTGATATTAATTTCTATGAGGTGATATTAATTTCTATGATGTGATATTAATTTCTATGATGTGATATTAATTTCTATGAGTTGATATTAATTTCTATGAGGTGATATTAATTTCTATGATGTGATATTAATTTCTATGATGTGATATTAATTTCTATGAGGTGATATTAATTTCTATGAGGTGATATTAATTTCTATGAGGTGATATTAATTTCTATGATGTGATATTAATTTCTATTATGTGATATTAATTTCTATGATGTGATATTAATTTCTATGATGTGATATTAATTTCTATGATGTGATATTAATTTCTATGAGGTGATATTAATTTCTATGAGGTGATATTAATTTCTATGAGGTGATATTAATTTCTATGAGGTGATATTAATTTCTATGAGGTGATATTAATTTCTATGAGGTGATATTAATTTCTATGAGGTGAAATTTCTATGAGGTGATATTAATTTCTATGAGGTGATATTAATTTCTATGAGGTGATATTAATTTCTATGATGTGATATTAATTTCTATGATGTGATATTAATTTCTATGAGGTGATATTAATTTCTATGATGTGATATTAATTTCTATGAGGTGATATTAATTTCTATGAGGTGATATTAATTTCTATGAGGTGATATTAATTTCTATGATGTGATATTAATTTCTATGATGTGATATTAATTTCTATGATGTGATATTAATTTCTATGATGTGATATTAATTTCTATGAGGTGATATTAATTTCTATGAGGTGAAATTTCTATGATGTGATATTAATTTCTATGATGTGATATTAATTTCTATGAGGTGATATTAATTTCTATGAGGTGATATTAATTTCTATGATGTGATATTAATTTCTATGATGTGATATTAATTTCTATGAGGTGATATTAATTTCTATGAGGTGAAATTTCTATGATGTGATATTAATTTCTATGATGTGATATTAATTTCGATGAGGTGATATTAATTTCTATGAGGTGATATTAATTTCTATGAGGTGATATTAATTTCTATGAGGTGATATTAATTTCTATGAGGTGATATTAATTTCTATGAGGTAAAATTTATTTCTATGAGGTGATATTAATTTCTATGAGGTGATATTAATTTCTATGAGGTGATATTAATTTCTATGATGTGATATTAATTTCTATGATGTGATATTAATTTCTATGAGGTGATATTAATTTCTATGAGGTGATATTAATTTCTATGAGGTGATATTAATTTCTATGATGTGATATTAATTTCTATGATGTGATATTAATTTCTATGATGTGATATTAATTTCTATGATGTGATATTAATTTCTATGATGTGATATTAATTTCTATGATGTGATATTAATTTCTATGATGTGATATTAATTTCTATGGTGTGATATTAATTTCTATGATGTGATATTAATTTCTATGCGGTGAAATTTCTATGACGTGATATTAATTTCTATGAGGTGAAATTTCTGTGAGGTGATATTAATTTATATGATGTGAAATTAATATGAGGTGATATTAATTTATATAAGTGAAATTTATATGAGGTGATATTAATTTATATGAGGTGAAATTAATTTATATAAGGTGAAATTTCTATGAGGTGATATTAATTTCTATGAGGTGATATTAGTTTCTATGAGGTGATATTAATTTATATAAGGTGAAATTTCTATGTATGAGGTGATATTAATTTCTATGAGGTGATATTAATTTCTATGAGGTGAAATTTATATGAGGTGATATTAATTTCTATGAGGTGATATTAATTTCTATGAGGTGATAATTTCTATGAGGTGATATTAATTTCTATGAGGTGATATTAATTTCTATGAGGTGATATTAATTTCTATGAGGTGATATTAATTTCTATGAGGTGATATTAATTTCTATGAGGTGATATTAATTTCTATGAGGTGATATTAATTTCTATGAGGTGAAATTTCTATGAGGTGATATTAATTTCTATGAGGTGATATTAATTTCTATGAGGTGATAATTTCTATGAAGTGATATTAATTTCTATGAGGTGATATTAATTTCTATGAGGTGATATTAATTTCTATGAGGTGATATTAATTTCTATGAGGTGATATTAATTTCTATGAGGTGATAATTTCTATGAGGTGATATTAATTTCTATGAGGTGATATTAATTTCTATGAGGTGATATTAATTTCTATGAGGTGATAATTTCTATGAGGTGATATTAATTTCTATGAGGTGATATTAATTTCTATGAGGTGATAATTTCTATGAGGTGATATTAATTTCTATGAGGTGATATTAATTTCTATGAGGTGATATTAATTTCTATGAGGTGATATTAATTTCTATGAGGTGATATTAATTTCTATGAGGTGATATTAATTTCTATGAGGTGATAATTTCTATGAGGTGATATTAATTTCTATGAGGTGATATTAATTTCTATGAGGTGATATTAGTTTCTATGAGGTTATATTAATTTCTATGAGGTTATATTAATTTCTATGAGGTGATATTAATTTCTATGAGGTGATATTAATTTCTATGAGGTGATATTAATTTCTATGAGGTGATATTAATTTCTATGAGGTGAAATTTCTATGATGTGATATTAATTTCTATGATGTGATATTAATTTCTATGAGGTGATATTAATTTCTATGAGGTGATATTAATTTCTATGAGGTGATATCAATTTCTATGAGGTGATATTAATTTCTATGAGGTGATATTAATTTCTATGATGTGATATTAATTTCTATGATGTGATATTAATTTCTATGAGTTGATATTAATTTCTATGAGGTGATATTAATTTCTATGATGTGATATTAATTTCTATGATGTGATATTAATTTCTATGAGGTGATATTAATTTCTATGAGGTGATATTAATTTCTATGAGGTGATATTAATTTCTATGATGTGATATTAATTTCTATGATGTGATATTAATTTCTATGATGTGATATTAATTTCTATGATGTGATATTAATTTCTATGATGTGATATTAATTTCTATGATGTGATATTAATTTCTATGATGTGATATTAATTTCTATGAGGTGATATTAATTTCTATGAGGTGAAATTTCTATGATGTGATATTAATTTCTATGATGTGATATTAATTTCTATGAGGTGATATTAATTTCTATGAGGTGATATTAATTTCTATGATGTGATATTAATTTCTATGATGTGATATTAATTTCTATGAGGTGATATTAATTTCTATGAGGTGAAATTTCTATGATGTGATATTAATTTCTATGATGTGATATTAATTTCGATGAGGTGATATTAATTTCTATGAGGTGATATTAATTTCTATGAGGTGATATTAATTTCTATGAGGTGATATTAATTTCTATGAGGTGATATTAATTTCTATGAGGTGAAATTTATTTCTATGAGGTGATATTAATTTCTATGAGGTGATATTAATTTCTATGAGGTGATATTAATTTCTATGATGTGATATTAATTTCTATGATGTGATATTAATTTCTATGAGGTGATATTAATTTCTATGAGGTGATATTAATTTCTATGAGGTGATATTAATTTCTATGATGTGATATTAATTTCTATGATGTGATATTAATTTCTATGATGTGATATTAATTTCTATGATGTGATATTAATTTCTATGATGTGATATTAATTTCTATGATGTGATATTAATTTCTATGATGTGATATTAATTTCTATGATGTGATATTAATTTCTATGATGTGATATTAATTTCTATGCGGTGAAATTTCTATGACGTGATATTAATTTCTATGAGGTGAAATTTCTGTGAGGTGATATTAATTTATATGATGTGATATTAATTTCTATGAGGTGATATTAATTTCTATGAGGTGATATTAATTTCTATGATGTGATATTAATTTCTATGATGTGATATTAATTTCTATGAGGTGATATTAATTTCTATGAGGTGATATTAATTTCTATGAGGTGATATTAATTTCTATGATGTGATATTAATTTCTATGATGTGATATTAATTTCTATGATGTGATATTAATTTCTATGATGTGATATTAATTTCTATGATGTGATATTAATTTCTATGATGTGATATTAATTTCTATGATGTGATATTAATTTCTATGATGTGATATTAATTTCTATGATGTGATATTAATTTCTATGATGTGATATTAATTTCTATGATGTGATATTAATTTCTATGATGTGATATTAATTTCTATGAGGTGATATTAATTTCTATGAGGTGATATTAATTTCTATGAGGTGATATTAATTTCTATGAGGTGATATTAATTTCTATGAGGTGATATTAATTTCTATGAGGTGATATTAATTTCTATGATGTGATATTAATTTCTATGAGGTGATATTAATTTCTATGAGGTGATATTAATTTCTATGAGGTGATATTAATTTCTATGAGGTGATATTAATTTCTATGATGTGATATTAATTTCTATGATGTGATATTAATTTCTATGATGGTGATATTAATTTCTATGATGTGATATTAATTTCTATGATGTGATATTAATTTCTATGATGTGATATTAATTTCTATGATGTGATATTAATTTCTATGCGGTGATATTAATTTCTATGACGTGATATTAATTTCTATGATGAGGTGAAATTTCTGTGAGGTGATATTAATTTATATGATGTGAAATTAATATGAGGTGATATTAATTTATATAAGTGAAATTTATATGAGGTGATATTAATTTATATGAGGTGAAATTAATTTATATAAGGTGAAATTTCTATGAGGTGATATTAATTTCTATGAGGTGATATTAGTTTCTATGAGGTGATATTAATTTATATAAGGTGAAATTTCTATGAGGTGATATTAATTTCTATGAGGTGATATTAATTTCTATGAGGTGAAATTTATATGAGGTGATATTAATTTCTATGAGGTGATATTAATTTCTATGAGGTGATATTAATTTCTATGAGGTGATATTAATTTCTATGAGGTGATATTAATTTCTATGAGGTGATATTAATTTCTATGAGGTGATATTAATTTCTATGAGGTGAAATTTCTATGAGGTGATATTAATTTCTATGAGGTGATATTAATTTCTATGAGGTGATAATTTCTATGAGGTGATATTAATTTCTATGAGGTGATATTAATTTCTATGAGGTGATATTAATTTCTATGAGGTGATATTAATTTCTATGAGGTGATATTAATTTCTATGAGGTGATAATTTCTATGAGGTGATATTAATTTCTATGAGGTGATATTAATTTCTATGAGGTGATATTAATTTCTATGAGGTGATAATTTCTATGAGGTGATATTAATTTCTATGAGGTGATATTAATTTCTGAGGTGTTAATTTCTATGAGGTGATATTAATTTCTATGAGGTGATATTAATTTCTGAGGTGATAATTTCTATGAGGTGATATTAATTTCTATGAGGTGATATTAATTTCTATGAGGTGATATTAATTTCTATGAGGTGATAATTTCTATGAGGTGATATTAATTTCTATGAGGTGATATTAATTTCTATGAGGTGATATTAGTTTCTATGAGGTTATATTAATTTCTATGAGGTTATATTAATTTCTATGAGGTGATATTAATTTCTATGAGGTGATATTAATTTCTATGAGGTGATATTATTTCTATGAGGTGAAATTTCTATGAGGTGATATTAATTTCTATGAGGTGATATTAATTTCTATGAGGTGATATTAATTTCTATGAGGTGAAATTTCTATGAGGTGATATTAATTTCTATGAGGTGATATTAATTTCTATGAGGTGATATTAATTTCTATGAGGTGATATTAATTTCTATGAGGTGATATTATTTTCTATGAGGTGATATTAATTTCTATGAGGTGAAATTTCTATGAGGTGATATTAATTTCTATGAGGTGATATTAATTTCTATGAGGTGATAATTTCTATGAGGTGATATTAATTTCTATGAGGTGATATTAATTTCTATGAGGTGATATTAATTTCTATGAGGTGATATTAATTTCTATGAGGTGATATTAATTTCTATGAGGTGAAATTTCTATGAGGTGATATTAATTTCTATGAGGTTATTAATTTCTGAGGTGATATTAATTTCTATGAGGTGATATTAATTTCTATGAGGTGATATTAATTTCTATGAGGTGATATTAATTTCTATGAGGTGATATTAATTTCTATGAGGTGATATTAATTTCTATGAGGTGATATTAATTTCTATGAGGTGATATTAATTTCTATGAGGTGATATTAGTTTCTATGAGGTTATATTAATTTCTATGAGGTTATATTAATTTCTATGAGGTGATATTAGTTTCTATGAGGTGATATTAATTTCTATGAGGTGATATTAATTTCTATGAGGTGATATTAATTTCTATGAGGTGATATTAATTTCTATGAGGTGAAATTTCTATGAGGTGATATTAATTTCTATGAGGTGATATTAATTTCTATGAGGTGATATTAATTTCTATGAGGTGATATTAATTTCTATGAGGTGATAATTTCTATGAGGTGATATTAATTTCTATGAGGTGATATTAATTTCTATGAGGTGATATTTCTATGAGGGCGAAGCTCGAGTTAACTATCGCTTTAGAGAAATTGAGAGCCAATAATCTAATTGTTTTAGTAGAATCTAACTTGTGTTTGTTACTTCTTCAAAATTATTTCGAAAAACGAGACATAAGTTAGCATTGTTTTTTTGTGATAGACCACTATTAGCGTTATCCAATCACAAACGTCCTTATACCTGCAATATTCCTATCCTGATCAATCAGAAGCTACGACATATACACGCTGCAAACAAAACCTGAAATCTAGGAAAAACATGGCGTCCACTAAAATTTATATACGAGTGATGAAATCATGAAAACGTTGGCCCGAAAGTAATGGAAAATTGTTCAGTTTGACATTTTCGAATATGAAAATGAACTCGCTTATGCCTATGGAGTATATCTATTATCTACACCAAGTTTGAAGCAAAGTAATTACAATCTCGTTTTTGTGAGCGATTATTTATCATGTGCCAACGAGCTACTCTACATTTTGAATGGGGAGACTTCTAGCTACAAACAAAAAGGTGAAACTATCTGAAAATTTGGAACAATGTTTGGTTCGACTTTTTTACGTAAACGAAAGGTTGTTTATGGTTGATACTAAAACAATTGGACTACAATTCGCCTTCGTTGTCGGGCTCGTTGTCTAATTGTTAAATAGTCAACGAGGGCGAAGTTTTAGTATCAACCATAAACAACCTTTCTTTAACGTAAAAAAGTCTTATCAAACATTGTTCCAAATTTTCAGATAGTTTTACCTTTTTGTTTGTAGATGTCTCCCCATTCAAAATGTATAAGTAGCTCGATGGCACATGTAAAACAATCGCTCCCAAAAAACGAGATTGTAATTACGTTGCTTCAAATTCGGTGTAGATATACTCCATTGGCATAAGCGAATTGATTTTCTTATTTGAAAATGTCAAACTGAACAATTTTCCATTACTTGCGGGCCAATGTTTTCAGGATTTCATCACTCGTATGTCATGTTTGGCCTAGAATACAGGTTTTGCTTGCAGCGTAAATATGTCGTTGCTTCTGATTGGTCAGGAAGGAATATTCCAGTTATAAGAAGGTTTGTGATTGGATAACGCTACTAGTGGTCTATCACCATTAATAGACCACTAGCTCAGCCAATCAAAATGCCGAATTTGTAATAGATCACTAGTCGGTTGATACTAACTGCTCATATACTACTCAGGCTCGTTGTCTAATTGTTAATTATATAGCGGGTAGCGTAGTCAATCAGCGTGCAGTATTTGCATTACACTGCTAATAAGTTTCTACTAAATATCTATATCCGACGTGTACCTATTTAACAATTATACCATGAGCTCGAGTCGTATATTTATCATTTATAGACCCGGAGAGAGGGGAATTCGACGAAATATTACCTCAAGGGATGATATATCATCCCGAGGGGTAATATTTCGACGAATTCCTCGAGCGGAGGGTCTATAAATGATATATTATACCGAAACAATCTTGATCTGCTGTCTTGAAACATCTAGGAACGTCCTGTTGTTCCTCCATTGTGTTATTTGGCGCGAAAAACCAAATAACACGCGCGTGTTATTGGATTTTCGTGCGTGGTATTTGGTTTCGCGCGTGATACTCGAGTCGAATACCCTTCCACGGAGGGGTATTTAC
This sequence comes from Chrysogorgia sp. JL179-B06, assembly GCA_035772405.1. NCBI lineage: Eukaryota > Metazoa > Cnidaria > Anthozoa > Scleralcyonacea > Chrysogorgiidae > Chrysogorgia > Chrysogorgia sp. JL179-B06. The sequence goes on along the minus strand of JAYKKM010000475.1, from coordinate 1,796,516 downwards.
TATTGTACCCATCCACGGAGGGGTATATTATATCCTGCCACAGCGTGGCATTCGAGTTTAAATTGACTGGTCACGTGGTACAAATCTAGCTCTTTGATTGGACAATTTATAGTTGAGGTATAATATTAGTTCATATACGACCAGAGCGAATGGTATAATTGTTTTATTATATAGCCAAACACTTAGTTAGTACGGGGTTTCTTTATAAAATCCCATCGATTTCAGCTTTTTTCGACTTAAAAAACATGTCGCCATCTTGGTTTTTCTCTACTGCTAGGATATGAGGTGATAGCCTAGTAGTAGAGGAGCAATCAAATTGCTAGATAGCCGTACTAGTAGCTATATAATAAATAGCTATATAACCTGGGAATATTTACTAGGCATAGTGGCATGTTTGACTAGAAATGTTATCATTCTGTTTTTTTAAATGATATTTCTAGGTTCCTATAGAGACACAATTTTGAATGCTATAGATGAATTCCACCAGAACACATGTCTGAGGTTTCTACCAAAAACTACGGAGAAGAACTGGGTTAAATTTGTTCAAGGAAAAGGGTATAGTTGTCATTATTTCATTTTGTTTCTTGCTTGATATACCATCATGACGCAAATCCCGACCGCCGTAAAATACCATTACCCGTGTTGACAAGGCGAAACAAATCTCGCTTTTAGTCAGTTCTATTTAACAATTATAGACTATAGAAATACGTAAGTACGCATCAACTCTTCGCTCGCTTACTATTTGAAGGCCACTTTTCACTTCACTTGATGGTAATCATTACTTACTACTTATTGACCGAGCATGAGGTCTGGACTGTACTAGTGAAATATCGGACCGACGTTTTTATAGTACGGATATTTCACTAGTACAGACCGAAGAAGCGAGGTCAATAAGTAGTTTATTATATGACCAAAAATCTTGAGAACGTTCATAACAAACTGGTGACAAATAATGTATAAAAACATGTATTTTATTATTTTGAAATATGCATCAAACATGCAACTTTTATAAACAACAACCTCATTTATCTGGCTTTTCAAACCTATATTTGACTTCCTATAAGAAACTTAACTGGATTCCCTTTTTTAATTGGTTGAACAATAAAAATAACTTTGTTTTCGCTCTTAGCTTGCGGTCCGGAACGGCAAGTTCCAGACCGTTCAGGAACCAATCAAATTGCAGGATTTCACTTTCCGGACCGCTCACGAAAATAGTCATATAATACCGGTAATAGCCATTACACACGTACTGCCATTTTAAATGCTTATAACCGTAATTCACGCTGACGTCAACCAGTTTCCTATCCAGTCTATTTACTATCCATGTTTCAACCAATCAATTTGGTTGTTTCAGCCCGTAAAAAATGGTGAACGATGAATCTGAAATAACCGAATTGAATTGGTTGTTTTAACCAATCTGTTTTTACAGTGTTGAACAGTGAAACAGTGTACAGGTTTATGTATAATATAACTCATCACATGAACATATCATCTTTCATGTCTATATATTTATAGATTTTTTGGGAGCGGGTTTATTTTTCAGTTATAATTTAATTTATTGCCTTTCTTTTTTGGTGTAATCTTGAAGCTGTTGGTCATCAATTGGACGTAGTTATTGGTCAGATGGATATCAAGATATCTCCCTTGGTAGTGGTTGTAATAACAAAGGAGTAGTAATCCACGAGATAATGCACGCAGTTGGTTTTTACCATGAACAATCACGACCAGATCGTAATAACTACATTGAAGTATTTTGGGAAAACATTGAAGATGGTATGTATGATATATGTTCGGTAGAACTTACGTTAAAATTATAAAGAAATAGAAAAGAAAACTTTAAGAAAATACATGTAAACCACTTCTTCCAACGCTTGAGTTCAGACTCTCTCAAAACCGGTTTTAACTGCTTTTTCGCTACAGGTTCCCCGAGAAAATAGTCTTTAAATTTCAACTGATTTAACACAAGTCTTCTAAACAATATAAGAACACATTTTCTAAAAATGCAGCAAATGTATAGTTGTTAAGTTGCTACTGTACAAGCAAGTATAGTACTCAGGAAAAATCCTGAATCCTGAAGGAAAGCTAACCTGCAACCAGTTATAGCGGATCTTCAAGACCAATTCCGATGAGAAACTGCTGGGGTAATCCCAAGAGCTTACGTCAACAGTCTTCCTTATTAAAAGAGCAAGAACGTCTATTCATCTGAGTCATAAATAAGATTCACGTTAGTTTAAACCTACTTCGTACCGAAGGTCTTATTTCTAATCTGCCCGCCCCGCCTCCTAGGGAAAGAGTTTTGTTTTGGGTCAAGACTAATTTTGTGATATCTAATGAAGAGTTGAATTGAAGTACTTGGAGTACGAGATTGATATCGATTTATTTATTGATATTTTAATTTTTTGACATTATTTGTCATTGTCGAGATGGAATGTGGTGAATGTCATAACAGACGGAAATTTTTTTAGTTTAAAACATTGTTGTAAAATCGCTGACAGTCTTTTCATGATGGAAGTCCCTCTGGTAAAAAATATTAATTTTTGGATACATTATATCATTTATATGTATAAAAGTTATTATTATTAAGTTATGATTATTATGTATTAAACCATGTTTTGGTTTAATAATAACAACTATCTGTCTGTCTGTCTGTCTGTCTGTCTGTCTGTCTGTCTGTCTGTCTGTCTGTCTGTCTGTCTGTCTGTCTGTCTGTCTGTCTGTCTGTCTGTCTGTCTGTCTGTCTGTCTGTCTGTCTGTCTGTCTGTCTGCCTGTCTGTCTGTCTGTCTGTCTGTCTGTCTGTCTGTCTGTATGTCTGTCTGTCTGTCTGTCTGTCTGTCTGTGCGTTATCGTCGAGTTAACTAGTGTTAACTATTGTTTGTCAATTATTCACTATTATTATATGGCTTGGTTCGTGAGCGGTCTTAACGCAGCTTTTCTGAAAAGTTTTGGAAAATTGCGAAAAAAATTGAGGAAATGTGACACATTTAAAAGAATAAATATGAAAGCTGCTAAGTTCTCAAAAGATCTGGATATAATATGAAAATGAGAAATAAAAGAACTTCAATGTGTCGAAAAATACTTAAGTAAGAATACTTACAGTACGTATATAAATGGCGACGTTTCCGACGATGTGTCCTTCTTCAGGTCAGATGGAGCCATATGCGACCCTCCACGCGAAAACGTACCTTAACGCTTTTCCGTTTAAACGGCCAAAAAAACGGACGGCGAACGGATGACAAACGGCTTGTGAAAGCGTTCGAACGGTTTCCAAAAACGTTCGAACGGTTTCGCAAACTAAGTAAACGGTTAACAACAGGAGGTCGAACGGTTAATAACAGGCGTTCGAACGGATAACAGGCGTTCGAACGGTTGACCACAACTAACGGCTAACTAAACGGCTAACAAACCCGTTCGAACGGCTAACGTAGCCGTTTGAACGTCTAACGAAACTGTTTGAGCGGCTAACGAAAACGAAACCGTTTGAATGGTTAACAACTGTTCGAACGGCTAACGAAACCGTTTGAACGCTCTGTTAATAATTTTAAACGTTTTATCAAACCATTCGAACGGAAAACTGTCAAATTTCATAGTTTTCCAGCAGCAGAAAAGTCCAGAGAACGCGGGGAAGTTTGGATCATGCTGTATTGCTGTCGCGGTTGTTCCGGAAGGACAGCTATGGAGATCAGTGGCGGCGGAAGATAGGTTTGGTTGGGGGGCTGAACAGCAAGCGCAACCTCTGGGGGGTCGGGAAAATTTTGAAATCTAAAGTCTCAGAAATTCATAATACTTCTGGTCACCAGTCATCAACAACTATCCATCCCTTACGATTGCCATCCTGCAATGATATGGAATTTAAAAACTGCCTGATATCGAAGATACACAAATGTTCAATGTACCAAAACTGGGGGGGCTTAGCCCCCCTTTTTTCCACTTTTACAAAGTTGTGGGGGCTTTAGTCCACGTGTTCTCACACCTGTCAAGCTGCACACGGCCCAGACTCCCAGTTGGCTTGTCATTGGCGTTCGACCAAACTCTTTTTTTTTACGCCTATAACTGAACCATTATGCGCTCGTCATAATCCGGCGTTTGAATTCGTGTATACAATGTAAACCCGATTAAACGCTCGCGCTATAGCCCTTTGAACGGTTTCAGTTAAACGCTTAATTCAGCGAACACTGAACGGCATGAAAATGCCGTTTCCCTACCGTTCGGTAAGACTTTCGAACGCTTTAAAAAGCCGTTTGAACCGACGGTTTGATAAAACCGGCGCCTGTTACTAACCGTTCGAACGGCTAAAAACGGCTAACTGAAACCGTTCGAACGGCTAACTGAAGCCGTTCGAACGGCTAACTGAAAATAGCCGTTCGAACGGTTAATAATTACAGGCACCGAACGTTTAATAACAGGCGTTCGAACGCTCTGTTAATAATTTAACAAACCGTTCGAACGGCTTCTTAAAGCGTTCGAACGCTTACCAAACGGTAAGCGAACGGTATTTTCATGCCGTTCGCTAAAGCGTTAAGGTACGTTTTCGCGTACCTCGTTTGGTCGGTGTTTATGGCAAATTATTATATGGTTTGGCTCGTTGACCGGTCTTAACGCAGCTTTTTTGAAATATGATTGGTTGCTGAGCGGTCTTTACAAACCGGTAAAAGCCGGTCATTATACTGTAATTGGTTGAAACAATTGGTTGTCTCAGATGCATAACCAATGAATGGTTAAATTAACATAAATTAACAATGGTTAAGTTTGATTGTTTAACCAATAAATTTGGTTGTTTCAACCCATAACAAATGGTCAATTGATGCATCTGAGACAACCGAAAAAATTGGTTGTTTTAACCAATCTGTTTCAACAACTGAAAAGTTTTGGAAAATTGCGGAAAAATTGAGGAAATGTGAGAAATTTAAAAGAGCCATGTAACCTCGTTTGGTCGGTCTTTACGGCAAAATAATTCTGCCCTTCTTGGTCTTTTTGCACAGCCGGTCTCGCTCCTTCGTCGCTCGGTCTGTATTGAAAGACCTCGGGCAGGATTATTTTGCCGTAAAGACATCCCGCTCGGTCAATAAGTGTTTACTATTTCAATTTTCATCAATTGTATTTTTCAAATGCTGTCAACAACAACTTGAGAACAAGACAGACAACAACTTGGTAAAATTAAATTCGATAAGTTACGTGTTAGTAATACCCACAGTATCACAGTCAATCCTGCATGTTAGAAATCTGGGTTGCTGGTTTCATACTCAGATAAAATTGGATGTCCATGTAACTTTCACCTGTTTAACATTCGGCGCTTTAGGAAATTCCTAAATAATGACACTGCATCTCAAATATTGGTTAACGCTTTCATAACCAGCCGACTTGATTATTGTAATAGCCTTTTGTATGGTCTACCAGCCACTCAAATTGGTAAGCTTCAACGAGTTCAAAACGCCGCTGCCATGCTTATATACAATGTCCCTCGGTTCGACTATATCACCCCTATCCTCTATAAAAAGCTGCACTGGCTTCCAATCAAGCTTAGAATAGATTTCAAAATTCTACTAATCACGTATAAGGCTTTAAATGGATTGGCACCATCCTATATAACAGAAATCGTTACTATTAAGCCGCCGCAGCGCCCCAATCAAGACCTCAGTAACCGGACCGTTCATTCGCACTTGCTGCTCCTCTTTTATGGAACGCGTTGCCAGAATAAATACGTAATATTAAGTCAATTTTAGTTTTTAAGAAATTTTAAAGATATTCTTATTTAAGAAAGGATATTATTAGCTATATGATGTACTATTTATTGATTTTTAAATTTTAAACTCTTTTTGTAATGCGCAGGTGAGCATTTATTTATGGAACCTGCGCAGTATAAATGTTAAATTATTAATTATTATAATTGCAGTTAATCTGGTGTAATTGTTTTTGCAGGTCAATCTCACAACTTTAACAAATACAGTCAAAATATTTTGGATCTTCTTGGAGTACAGTACGACTACCAAAGCATAATGCACTATGGATCGAAAGCATTCTCCAAGAATGGTGACCACACTATTAAAGTAATTGGAAAGAATGACGTTGTTATTGGTCAACGCGATGCTTTTAGTAACACAGATGTAATAAAAATTAACTCATTGTACAGCTGTCACTGTAAGTATAACCATAGATAGCAAAATAATTGGATAGACGAATTTTTCCTATTATTTTATTTTCCCAACACAGATGATTTTAGAATATCATCAATTTCTTGAGTTTCTTTGTTTTTAAAAACCCATAACCATCGTTTCCATATACTACCAACTTTATTACAACTCTCATTGGTTGATATCTAGTCTCATTGGTTCTATGTTCATGTAAAAAGCTTGTGTTTTCAGTACATGGAAGTGGATGGAGTGCATGGTCCTCATATTCACCATGTTCTAGTTCTTGTATCAAACAAAGACAAAGGTATTGCTTTTCGTCTGATCCGCAACATTGTCCTGGAGTTTCCAACTATGGTGTAGCTACACAAGAGACAGGATGCTCAGATGATCAGTGTTATGGTATGTTATAGTAAAATCTCAATAATCGTTCAGCAAATAATTAATAAATAAATTTGTTTCAGTATATTTTTTGAATGAATAAAATAATGATTATTCAATTAAGTATATAATTTTGAATATGAATTAAGTCCTATTGCTTCTAGTTAATTGGGTTGTTTCTCCGATTTCATTTTTTACTATATGTTTATCTATTGTATTATCTTGGCGAATTAAATCATGATGATGATGGTGATGAACAACTAATTACTAATGACAGATCGTGTATAACGGAAATGTCCAATCGCTTATGAATCAATCAGATTGCGAGATTTCCTTATTTGTAGCATAACAACATAATCGTTTATGTAATTTCTGTTCTCTCCAGCTGCTATTGAAGGACACTGGGGACGATGGTCAGCCTGGTCAGCGTGCAATAAAAGTTGCGGACATGGAACAAAATCTCGCACGAGACAATGTGATGATCCACCTCCAAGGAATCACGGACCATATTGCCAAGGAAGTGCAAACAAAATCAATGATTGCTTCATAATGTCCTGTGCATTGGGTGAGGATTTAAAATAAAGATAAAATAAAGAGAACTCAACGAATTCTCTGATTGCTTGATAACTCGATAAAGATGCAAACGAGGAGAGACTTGATAATTCCATCTCAAATCATTAATACTTCATGAATACTCAACCAATCACACCCAGTCATTTCATCACATGATTAAGTTGGTTACTTCCAGTAAGACAGGCTAAAATTGTTTACCAGCCCAGAGATTAGATAAAAAGTTTTCGTCATCCAATTACTGATATCTTAATTAATACGATTAGTACAAATTAATTAGTAAGATTAGTATTTTACAAACAGTTTGTGAACACAATGCCATCGATATTTTTTTCATAATGTTTTCAAGCACTTTAAAATGATTTAAAGTGTTTGAAAACATTATGAAAAGAAATATGATTATGAAAACCCACGAAAATCCATACCTATACTAGTCAAGACGGCCATAATTGTTTGGGATTACACCAACGTGTCCGCCAATATAATGCTCATATCATGACATACAGGAGTGAGGAGCCAGCATAAAGCTTAACTTGTCGAAAGGCTATTATACGTTTAAGATATTTAGCGATTAGTTGGAAAGCGTTGTGAGTATCAAACTTGAGGCGACCGAACACGATGGTATATATTACAACTGACAATCCAGTATAGGCGAGCTATATTAATTGGTGTTTACGAAGGAAACAACCAGTCCACCAAACACGAAGACGTACTCAGTATCGAAGGTCGAGGTGAACAGGGTTTGCGATATTTCACTGTCTCTTTTGACCTCGTCGATAAAGTGAGAAACGTAGACATAAATGGTAAGAATATCTCATATGCACGAGGTGGTGGTACATGTGGGTGTAAGTTTGGGCCGGTTTGTCACAGGTGCGGTGACAGTCACAGGTACAGAGACGATAGAATTTAAAAGACTTGTGGATGAGCTATTTGACAAAAACAACGAGTACATGCGAAGTATTCTAGCCAATGACCACTGCCTAACTGAACAGAGAGAGAGTTATACATGTTGAATGTTATACATGTTTCTAACTATGAACCACGCAATGACCGAGGAGGACGTACACCCTTCTCCCGCCCAAATGACGAAAATGGTTGACAATCATTGCTCCAAAAAATATGAGTTGAGAGATAAATTGATGGAAATCGATAGCACACTTTAAGACCCCAAATACACAGGTCCAGTCCTCGACCAAGACCACATTAATAGCGTGGAGCTCGATATGATAAAAAAATGCTCCCTGACGATATAATCGAGTCCACACAAGGTTACATGAACTATAGCGTTAGACTGAGAGGCTATGTCATTAACCAGCCAAGAGCTTAGAGAGTGGACGGAGAATTTAGAGGTACGTCAATTACGATGACCGACGGCCAGACGAAAGAGGGGCTAGAGATACGAGTGGAGAAGTATCGCCTGAAGGTGATACTATAGAAGGTGACAAACGAGGAGGAAGCCTATCGAAACATTGCAGCGTGTCTTGAAGGCCGACTACATAAGGCTTAAAATGGAAGAAGCCCAAAAACACAATAAAGCAAGATCGATAGTATATAAACGACTTGTCAAGACTAGGGAAAATAAAAAATGGTTTAAGGAAATTGGCTAAAATTGGCGCCCTTGCTGTTATTGTAGTGCGTGGAGCGATATCCAAGGGTGCGAAGGCAACAACAAATTTCGCAATATAGTTTCTCAAACTCATTAATAATTCATAATGAAAATTCAAAAGAAATCAATATTTAATGAGTATTTAGAAATAAGAGGAATATTATGGCCACATTTCGCTAACTTTAACCTCGATTTTCTCACAAAATATGGATTCGTTTGAGAAGCAAGTTCTACCCTCGTAATTGTTCATCCTCTGATGTCTAAATACGGACAAACCGGTTAAAAAAACTCGACTGCGCCTCGTACTTTCAACCTGCTTGTCCGTATTTAGAAATCAGAGGAAGAACGCTTACTCGTGTTAGAACTTATATACGTTATCTAATATGGAACGAAAAAAGTTTTAAAGGTTTAAATTCCGCACAGTCAGCTCGTAAATGTTTTTATTTATTTCCCTGATATCTTAGGTCTAGATGACTGTGAATTTGGTCCCGGACAGTATTGTCATTGGGAAAGCAGTCAGTCAAATTTAAATTACAAATGGACGATTCATTCAGGAAGAACACCGTCTATGAAGACAGGGCCAATTGGCGATCATACCACTGGTACAGGTACAGAGCAATATTACCAAATATAGATCTAGATTATCACCATAATATTCTGATATGCATGTATATGAACCGATCGATGCAGAATACGAAAAATAGTCCAAAAGGACGGCTATAAATTAACACTGAATACTTCCCACTAAAACATCGTGTATAAGAATACAGTGTTCAACATTGCGGAGTGGTAACCTAACGGGTCGCCACCTACCTATACTATCCAGTTTTGTGATTGGTTGATTAAAACAATAAAACAATAGCACCAACCACAAAGAAACCAATGTCCTAACCCTAACCACTTTTGTTCCATATAGCCAATCACAAAACCTGTTCATTTTAGGTACGTATTTAGCGAACCTAACCAGTAGGGTTTGTAGGGCCTGGAGCTGGCGGAGAAATTAGGGCCTATATAGATCGTTTTCTATCGTTATAAAATATATATAAAGCTGTCTTTTTTTCATGTTTCACAGATCAGTGTTGTAAATTCTCTATCGAAAATTGCAATCGATACAAGACGTTTATAAAAGTACGCTAACTCGATAAGACCTTATTTTTTAACACTAATTCTGGTGAGAAAAGGGCCTATTTTTCTCCAGGGCCTGCAGCTGCCGTCCCATCCGTCCCCGGTCTAGTGGTTGTGTCTCCCAGCTCATAGACATGTGTGGTAGGTTCAAATTCTGGGTCGGACCTCCACGCAGGGTCTTAAAAATAATTGAGGAGAAAGTGCTGCCTTTGCAATAATACCAGCAAATGGTAAGACTTTCGGGTCTTCTCGGATAACGACCTTAAATCGTAGGCCCTCGGAACCCCTATCAATTGGGCTTTTAGCCTGTTGGGGTATTCCGTTTACCTAAGAGTGATAAATCTACTAAACTAATCTTAGCATCTACTAAACTAACGTCAAAACCATGATATTAATTTAACTGATTGAAAAAAACACGATCACAAAACAATGCACACGTGCAGACACACACTAATTATCTACTCAATAGGCAGAATCTACATTTTAATTTTCGCTCTATGTTTGTAAAATGTGACGCCATTTTGTAAGGATCATATATGTAAATTAACGCTCGTGCGGCGGCCAATTTGTCATTAATTTCTGGTAATACTTGATCTGAATTTATCTCTAATGGCAGAGTATAGCGTTACACCATGTCTTATATATCAATATCAACTATATGATATGGCTAGGAGTGATAATCCAGTAATTCTATTATATACCTACAGGTTATTACCTTTATGCAGAAGCAAGCTATCCGGCCACTCCTGGCTCGACTGCAGTATTAACTAGCAAGGAGTTTCCACCGTCCGCGTGTCGTTGTATTTCTTGGTTTTATCATATGTTTGGTTCTGGGATTGGAGCACTGATACTATCTGTCAAGCCGAATGCACAGATAAGGAAGATAATCTGGAAAAGGTTGGGGGAAAGAGGAACGGAATGGACCATGGGAGAGTCGACTATCTCCAATGTTTCAAAGACAAACTACAAGGTAAGTTAACATTGTTTCATATATTCATAATTATATTTGATTCAAAATGATTCAAATGGGTTTAAAAGTATAGCCAAAGAGATTCAATCAGCGAAACTATTCAAATCAAGAGGATTCGAGAAATAACCTTTTCATTTTCGTATTTTACGCTTCTGGACGCCGCCATTTTCGAGTTTGCTCGACGGCTCACACTCAATGTTCAGCGGGTGTTTTCTTTTCCATTTTGACGTCATTGAGTGTTTGTCTTTTGTTCCTAACACTCAATGACGTAATAAATTCCCGCTATACATCGATTCTGAGCCTTCGAGCAAACTCTAAAATGGCGGCATCCAGGAGCATAAAATACGATAATGATAATCTTGAGCACAAGAGCAGATACCGTAAAACTATTAACATTTCTAAACATTATGCTTAAAGGCCTTTTATTTAAAAGTAATTTATTTTTTGGGTACATTCCCCTTTAATTCAAAGAGGAGAAGGATTCTTAGTTGTTACCAGGTCCGGTATTAGGGAGCTTTGTAGATTTGACTATAGTACGACTACGACTATACGAGTACGATATTCGGCATTTTTGGCGCCAATTGGGATTACCCCAAATTGTGCTGACGTAATAAAATCGTAGTCATATTCCATTTGAATACAAGATTTTCCTCACAACTCGTACTCAAAAGTACGCAAACTCGTATCCAGAGCCTGCTTTCCTATTGGGCTGCGCCAAGAAACGGAGGTTCTGGGAAACTCCGATGAAAAAGTCCCCCAAATTGGGTCTTTCGTTCCCAGACCTCTCACAACCTCGTTCCAGGCTCGTCATGTTTCGCGCACTAATTGGTAAAACTTGATCATGTTATATTAAAATAGACACCCTAATTCAACCCTTAATCCTAGCCCTAACCCCCGCCTTAAGTGTTTTCCTAATCCTAACACCCCGCCTTAAGTGTTTCCTAACACTAACTCCCCACCTTCAATTGGTGCATGAAACATAACGATATAACCCGATTTGGGTAAAATTAGTTTGTTCCAACGAAGCCGTAGATAAAGCGTTTTTAGGTCTGCATGCCAAATAACGCATGCTGATTGGATACTGAGAGGTCCAGAATCTACGATACTGACTTCCCAGCCAATCATACGATGCGAGGGCAATACGCTTTTCCGGATCGGTAAGCTTTGGCGGGAAAATTTCTGAGTTGCGCCAAAGCGCCTTTGAAAGACTTCATTGAAATTACATTTTTTTTAAAGGACTTTGGCAACAAAAATTAACACCTTTTGGAAAGGACTTTGGCAACAAAAATTAACAACTTTTCCGTATTTAATTTTACTTCGTTTTTGAAATATTTCAGTTTGTTTGATATGTAAATGAGATGATCTCTGACGTCTTGTGCAATCTCAGTGATTTTACAACGTTCATTATCATGAGGAGTTATTATACCCACATTTTCAAGTAAATTTGTGGAACAAACTTGAAGATGTAACTAATATTTTAATGAGAGAGGTTTGTGCGATAAAACCGAAGCTAAATACTTTCCAGTACAGGCAGAGCAAACGAGGTTAATAAAGTATTTATTATATGGCTTTTGGTTAATTTTCTTCTCTGTTTTAACGCTGTTTTCGTCTTCAACTTCTTCAGATACGTGCTGCCGTTTATCGTTCCCTCTTCACTGGGTAGTATCTTTCGCTTCATTTTACATCAGTTAGGAATTTATTTTCCGTGCTTTTAGATGATTGAAAACAGAACATTGGCAACAATAATTAAGTTTGTCTAATATCAAAGAACTCGTAAAATAATGGAGAACACCTTTTGCAACTTTTTTGTATTTTACTTCGTTTTTGAAATATTTCAGTTTGTTTGATATTTAAATTTAAGTCTCCTTCGTCGCACTGTCTGTACGAAAACCTCGATCAGTCTTTAATATAGCATAATTAATTTTACAGGTTCAATTTGAGAGTATACGTGGCCCCAACTTTCGTGGAGATATTGCTCTGGACGATATTTTCTTTAAAGAGCAGCCTTGTGGTAAGAAAATCATAATTAATAACATTTCGTTAAAGTGCCTCTTTTGTTTGAAAGAACTCTTGAAACTATATAGACTAACCATTTTCTAACCTTTTCATGATCATACTTATGACATCACAATGCATAATGACTTATTGAAAAATTCTTCATATCTTTACCATTATAACATGGAATCGTTGTTTGCATATTTGATGTCATTGGATACATCCACGCACATGCACCTGCATATCAAGTGATTTCATTGCATAATCTCAAGGTCCTGTCTCTCAGTATACCCAATAACCCAAAAGGTCGAAATGTGGAGAGATTACTGGAACCAACCCCAAAACAACAAAGATCCTAATCCTAACCCTTAGAAAACTCGTTAGGCGGTGGTTAGGGTAAGGATTATCTTTGTTGTTTTGGTGTTCAGGTTACAATTATCGAAATTAAGGCAAACTCTGTCCCAATATTTACGACCATAATCTCAAGGATATATAAGCATTTTCGATAAGTCATTATGCATTGTGTTGTCATAAGTATATGATCGTTTACATATTAAACAAATCTTAATATCTCAAGAGTGAAGTGAGATATGAAAAAGTTGTAAATGGTTAGTCTTTATAGTTTCGAGAGTTCTTTCAGACAAAAGAGTTATTTTACAACTGATTTTAATTTATACATATCAAGAATTGGTGGACGGTTGTAACAAGTTCTTTTCAAGTGTATATCAGCAAATGTCTTTCAGACTCGAATATGTGTTTTACTTGAATTGGTTTGGCTGCAATTTATGGCTTCAGTCACGTCTACTGCTTGTCTTTATACATGATCGCAGAATCTGAATGTAGCCCCGTTTAAATATTCCAATTGAATTCGCATCTGGTAATAATCGCGTGGGGCCGAGTAAAATTAAGTTTCAATTTTATGCGTGTTTTAAATGTTTGAAAACATAAGTGAATTAAACTTTAATTTTACTCGGCCGCATGTGATTACTTGTTTATAACATAGCGGGTAAACAATACAATATGCTGTGATCGTCCGTGTGTTGATATTTTCCTCGAGATTTTCAATTCTTCAATTACTTCATTATCTACCTCAACAAAACGGAAGCCATGATTTTGAAATTTTATTTGTACACAAACGTTTTCCACTGGTAGCTCTATCAATCGAACGCAAATAATTTTTCCCTCAATTAAGAAAAAATACCCTACTCATTAGCCAATCACATTTAAGTAATTTAAATAAAAAAAAAAAAAAAAATCTGCTTAGAAAATAAGTCCGCGGTTCGCGTACTGTACATGTGCTGCCGCAGGCTCAGTTAGTATTTTGTGCGCTATCTGTATAATGTGCGGTCTTCAAACATATATTGAGGACTTGTAATTAATGTCAAGTGATGTTAAAGCGTTTAGTTTTTGTGGTACATGCCACAACTTACGCACCACAAGTGAAACCGAAAAAAACGAGTATATCGACATTCAATAACGAAAGCTTAGTTTAGTTTATTAGATTCATCACTCTTTGGTGAACGGAATACCCCAACAGGCTAGAAGCCCAATTGATAGGGGTTCCGAGAATCTACGATTTAAGGTCGTTATCCGAGAAGACCCGAAAGTCTTACCATTTGCTGGTATTATTGCAAAGGCAGCACTTTCTCCTCAATTATTTTAAGACCCTGAGTGGAGGTCCGACCCAGGATATGAACCTGTGTCTCCCAGCTCATAGACATGTGTGCAGGGCCGTACTCAGAAAATTTTACAGGGGGGTGTAAGCTCACTTCAACCGACTGACGCACTAGCTTGTACCGACAACATCCTATCGATCGAAGCTTGTTAAAACAGTGGCGGATCCAGGGTTGTTCCCTGAAGAATCAGCACGTTGTCGTGTATCTTCGCGAACCCACTAGGGGGGTCTGGGGGGACACGACCCCAGGAAAATTTTTGATTTTGCAAGGCCCAGAAGTGCTTTTCCGGCGATTTCTGATAAGAATTTTTGCGAAATTAGGGCACCACGCCGTTGCTAAAAATGCACGATTACAAGGGGCATCAAGATTAGGAAACACTTTAATATAAACTCAGAAATAGTACAGAACGAATATATACACTTTAGCCATTAGGCATCTGAAAACGTCCATCGTTTTATCTTGGAACTCATGTTAAAATATCTGAGTGCATGCAAACTGGCTTTTGCAATGAAAATTGGATAAGCTACCGAAACAAATCGGTCATTTATCACTCCGACTTCTTCGTCTTGACATGGTAAAAAGGTGGGCGCGCGCCTCGTGCGTGGATCCGCAACTGCAAAATATTGTCTTTCCGTTGGGTGCCTACTAAAATGACCCTGGTCAGCTGGTTAAATGGTTAATTAGTCCTACGTTGTGAGTCTTACATTTGGTAGTTTTAAATTAATTTAACTGATAAGTGCTAAGCGTTAATGATTCTACTTGTCCGTGTTAAATCGAACACGTCTAAAATATAATTTCTGCCGACTAAAATAGAACTTCTGCCGACTGAAACTCGTATAAAGATTTTTTTTTGGGGGGGGGTGTCACACCCCCCTACAACCCCCCGTAGCTCCGGGCCTGCATGTGTGGTAACAGCTGGTTATTTATATGGATACAGCTATAATAACACACAGGCATGCAAATCGTAAATTCAACGACTAACTGTGTGATAGACCATCATTTCCAAACAAGGAAATCAATTTATGCATCCAACGATAGCGTATTAATTTACAACTTCAACTGTTCATTTGTCTTCCTCAATGATCTTCCTTTTTCTATTAAGTCAAATCTCAAGTTAATATATAACACTTTGAAAGCTATATGACCAACTGGAAAATAACAAGATCTACATAATTTATAAGCCCATGAGTCTATTGTAGCATGACAGCTATACAAGAAAAAGAGATTGTTATTTGTCGCTTCTGAGTCTTATTCATTGTTTGAGGATTGTTTAGTCTTGAACCAGGTAAATTTTAATTACTCCTGCAAAGAGATAACAATTACAATGTAGATGACCCTCGCTCCTGGAAAACAACTTGTCTTAAATGTGACCAGGCACGTGACTTAACAAAACCGCTTTCATGTTGTTTCTAGTTTGTATCTGTATTTGTATACCGTAATTATCTGTAACTATGTATAAGGTGTGTATTGTTTAGTTTACACGTATATAGCGACCGCAGTAATTCGCCAAAGCTGTAGTCTAGATGTGGCAAAGCTTATAAAAATAAAAATAAAATATATATAAATAAAACCTAGTAGATATTAGCATAAACAAATGTTTTTCCGAAATGCTAACGTCAGAACAGTCATAATTTCGGATACAATATTCTGTTGTTGGCGAAATTTATTTTATTTTATTTTACTTTATTTTAATATACATTACAAACATAAATACAGACATTAAGACAATAGGCTGGGTAACCGCAACAGCTATAGTGCCAATTACTGCGGCCCCAAAACAAGTACGATTTAACAGTCACTTTAAAGATACATAGCGATATACAACACACATTAAATACATCAAATTTACTACGATATCTACTAAAAGCAACACGCGATGGTGGGTTCATAAGGCTTCAAGCTCTGTTGTATTTTAAGCATATGCTTTTCCATGTTCATTTTCCATGTGCATTTGGAATCGGGACGGTCGCGGGACTTTTTTACGCGCGACTATTTTTTGATAATATTCTAAACAAACCCTAAAACTAACCCTAATCTTAACCCTAACCCTATTAAAAAGAAATAAAGTAAAGTAAAAATTAAAAAAAAATGGAAAAAATCATCCTCACCCAACACTCGAACCCCGACCTCACAAGTAAAAATCAATGACACAAACCACTCAGTATGCAAGCGAACTTGAATTATTCGGTTGATAATCAATATTTATGTAATCCCATTGTAAGTGAACCATACATAATAAAAAGATAAAAAGATGCTGCCGACCGTCTACGGATTCCAAATTAGCGGCGACACAATGGAAAACAATGAAAACAATAGAACGGAATACAATAGACTAGACAATACAAAGTTATTTCAAAACTTTAAACTCAAATTTATCAAACCGTTATTTTACTAGACATGGGACGCTATGCTACATTCAATATTAGTCGTATAGACATCAAATTTTCAGAATTTGATCACTGTAAATAGATCTCAAACTTAAACCTCAAGATTTTAATTACTCTGTTGGGGATCGTTTCTAGATTACCATGGTAACAGTACATATGAAATTGACTCATTTAGTATAAGCATATGATATCCTATCATTTCCATCCAAAATATGTTTGAAAATACAAACATTAAAGGATTTTATTATTTTTGTCCAAGACCACCTTGAGGTTTGATGGGTCACCATGTCAGTGATTTTGTAACTACATCCCCCATTCACCTAATGGAACCCTCCCCAATGAAAGGTCAGTCCGACTTTGAGTCTGGGTTAATATAGCCTTATTTTTCATCTAGGGGTGCATCCTATTGGATGTTACAGTGATAAATTGCATGATCGTGCTCTACCTGTTCTGATTGCAAATCTTCGAAACAAAATAGACTGGTATGACATGCAAAAAACGATCAACGAGTGTGCCTGTTTTGCTTACGAAGGTGGCTACAAGGTAAGTTCTAAACCTCAAGTATTTCGTTCTAGTGTTACGAATTTAAATTAGTTAGTTAACTTTACACGTAATTTATCCATTAGACACAACATATTGTATATCAGCCGTAAAAAATAGTTTGTAGAATTAGTGTTACTATATTTGGTTGTCTCCATGTATATAACTCCCAGTTGGGGCCTAATGTATAAAAGAAGCATATCTGTAATAGGAGAGTGCGCTACACTATTGTAACTATATCGTGGACTGCTAGAAACTCACAGGGTTAATGCTGGAAAAGTAATGGGGTGGGGCAAAAGCAAAAAAAAATATTCCTAGAAAAAAAATCTGCCTAAGGAAGATGGGTGCAGGTAAAAATATTACAGATCAACTATGAAGTGAATAACATATAAAGTTCAGACTGGAAATAAAAAGTGATTTATTCTCAACGGTCTTGTCACACTCGACTCATGAGTAAATATTGTCCCGAGGACTAACTTGATTGATTGATAGACACAACACTTAAAAATGAAGAGTTCAACATTATATTATTGTCCAATCTTTACTGTCCAACTAACAAAGTCACAATTTGCATTTGCAATTTGCAATTAGTTTATATACGATGGGGGCTATGGGAAAGTCGAGGGAAGGGTCTTCAACGCAGCGAAGCAAACAAGTAAGAAATACCAGTATAACTACAAGAAGATATCGCATCTCCAAGCAGCCATGTAATGTTCTAAAACGTGTTGTGCTGCATAGACCTCTTTCATAATGGCGGCCAGTTTAAATATTCTTTTATATGCATGCAAATTAGCCTTTCTGGCCTCGTTACAAAGCAAAGATTCTTTGGAATTACAGACACACGAACGAGGTCAGAAAGGCTAATTTAAATGAATATAAAAGAATATTTAATTTGGGCGCCATTATGAAAGAGGTCTATAGGCAGTGTAGGAATACAAATCAAATATCTAAAAAGTCTAAAAAGGTTGGTGTACTGCCGAAATAGAGTGTAAGTAGTCTAAGGTTTCGAGCGAAGGCCCTTAATAATAATAATAGTATACATTATTATTTTTTGTACGTGAGAGGGCGGAATCCTTGCCTTTCGTGCAACCTGATTGGCTGCAGCAGCGGGCGGAATTTTACGATATTTTGACCACGGTCACGGAATCCTAAATGCTAAAAAGTTTTATCGTGATTTTTGCTACATTATTAACCGGAAAATGGAAAACTAATACAGAATTTGATTCAACTATTAAGCTGGAAATAACTATATTATACAAAAACTAAAGTATTTTGGTTTATTTTTCTTTCCTTATCCAAATAATGCAGTTTTACCGAACTAAAGTAACTCAAGTCTTTTACCTTAAAAAAATGTTATTTACCGTTTTTGGTCGGTCCTGATAGAGAAATATTTGCCCTCGGGCTGTTTTTGAGACCTCGGGCAAATATTTCTCTATCCGGACCTCCCAGCAGGTAAATAACATATATATATATATTTAAAAATATATATATTTTAATTAATTAATTTGATATATTTTAAATTATATATTTAAATATAAACTACATATGCATTAATGTCAATATTATTCCGTCCCAAATGAGCACAAGTTTATAATTCCAAAATCATTCTCTTGCTGTAGGATTTCTTTTGTCTGTAATCTTTGAAAACGAAAATGTCCTCGGCAAAAAATGAACATTGGTTGCTAATTTTTTTTGTTCTTTCTATATGCATTTTCAAAGTGCTGAGAATGAGTATTTTTGACGTGAAGTGTATAACGGGTGAAACGAACCTATTTATACTCTTTAAGAAATATGATTTTTAATTAACCTAACAAATTGCAAAAAATACAGCGCTAGGACATTTCGAATCTGCAGCCCTAATAGTTTGCTTTTTCTTTTGAAGAGTGTGTGGTTACTAATGCGCGTGTGTCCACACACGCATGGAGTGGCGTAGGCATGTTCCCCAGGAAACTTTTTTTGATTTCTATAGGGTCTCTGAAACACCATTTTCCGCAGTCTGAGGCGAGTTTTTAAAAGTAATCTGAAGGCCACAAATCTGAAAATTTTGTTATTACTAAATCAGAACATGGTACAATACACGTCAAGCCGGATGCCCTTGCTTTAAATGTTCGTCTATGCCGAAGTCCACGCGAATTATCAGATACCTTGCAGTGCAAGTTGCTCAGAACATCTAGGCCCACCCCAATTTTATCCCCGGATTTAGACTTTTTACGAGAACAGTCTTGTCCCCCTCGCCCGCCCTTGGTCGTGGCCAGATGGTATACTCGCAGTTGAGGTGACTGTGGTCTGATTCGTCTTCTGAACGATCCTTTTATTAGTATTAAAGTTAATATTAGTATTAGAAACCATTAGGCGGGAGGTTAGGATCTAAGTTGTTTTGGGGTTAGCAGTACCATGATGTATTTCATCATACAGGCATGTACTTCATCATTACATCATACAGGCATGAGTACCTCTCGGTCACCTCAACTACAAATATACCAGTAGCCACGATCCCCCCCCCCCCTTTGGGTACGCCACTGCACGCATGGTGAGATAATAAGAGTGGTTCAAGACACTATAGGATGAAAATGCTATTTCTCCTCAAACAAGTGTTGGATTTCAAAAAAGTTGTTCTCAGAGCCGCGATGTTATAGTCGCTTCCGAATGCTGAAAAGTCACGATTCGTGCGAATATCGCGCGCGTTTGACATGATGGTATTTGCAATGCCAAACTGGCAAACCTATCCCCTTTCTTCAGTTTTTCATCTGTAAGTTTATAACGAAGTTTCCTCTTTTGATACTGCGGCTTCCTATTATAATGAAATCAATGTTTCTACTGGATTCCAGTCATTAAAGTGTTTTAACTAAAATTTCCGTAACCTTCAGGCTATAAAAAATCTGCTTTCTATAGAGGCTGTATCATAAATAGTATGAAAAAAAGAAATCAAACTAACTATTAATTACAATAAAAAGAAAGTACTTAGTACAATTAAGATATTAAATATTTAATTAATTTACATCGTTTATACATCTAACTAATGCTTTTTTAAGGAAGTTGGTTTTAGGTTTATCCAAAGAATAGTCTAGATTATTACTACGTAAACTATGTGCATGATTATTTGCGATGTTAAAAGTATTGGTAATATTTTGTACGCATAAAGACAGCTTTATTCTCCTTCTGCCTCTCCACCAGTGGTTGCCAGTTCAATTCTCTTAGTATATCAACAGATCTAACATCATATGATTCGCCACTAATGACCCTTGCAGCTCTGCTCTGCATTTTTTCAGCTGCTTTTCGAGTAAATATTTATCACAATATATATATATATATATATATATATATGTATATATATGTATATTAAACCCTATAAATTAAATAACTGCAGATTTGAATGACTATATCGTCTTTTGTAGTATTTTGCGCTTCAATTCTACGGAGAATGTTGGGGATCTAAAACACTTGTTGACTACGATAAACATGGGCATGTCTCGACGTGTTGGAATGGCGTAGGAGGAAACTTCACCAATTTTGTTTACCAATTGCAGATATAAGATATTCATTGGTGCCATTATATGTATTGATAATTTAACCGTTACAAATATTGTATCCGCTTCAGTTTGTCTATATGAAATAATGTAATACTGAACATTCCAGTGTTCGTTATCGTGTATATTGTTAAATAAATTATGCATTTCAGCTACAACTTTATTATTTATTTATTTATTATTATTTATTTAATAGTATTTACCCAGGAAGCCTGGTAAGTTTTCTTTGTCCTTCCCTCCCAACCCGTTGGCGAATTAGAAGTTATAACTTACAATACGACTACAATTACTATACACGAGATGCGTGTATATATATATATATGGTCCCGGTTTGGTCTTAAAATGTATGTATTCCAACACTCGAAATTTTCCTTCACCATAAATCCTTTCAACATGTAGTTTGATCGAGTGAAATGCCAAATATTACCTATTATATATATATTTAAATAGCAAAACATTTTAAGATAATAATCGGAAAAACTGTTGATATGTCGCGGTGAATAAATTATTTAATTGAAAGCAAAAGTCAATTGAAAGCGAACTTCCGCCACATCTACTTCCGTCATGCGTAATGTTGTCACGTATGAAAGGTTTCTCGCTGAGTTGAAAACAGCTTCAGAATTTTGTCTGAGAGCCAAAAATTCGTTGAGATGGTTCAATAAAGAAAAGTTGTTATTTTTTAGTAAAAAAACATTAGCGAAAATCTCGCTTTGTTGTTTTTCGATGTGTATCACCTAAAAATAACAAAAAAATTTCATTCATAATGCTTTTACTACTTCAAAAATTATCTTTACTGAATAATAATCATAATATATGTAATAAATATGTGTTGCTTGCTAACTTTTTTCATTTTTATTTTGTCTAACAAAACAATTCACAATTCAGTCGGGTTTTTCAAAGCCTTAAGACGATTTTTAAAGTGGATTTTGCATCATAACTTCGTAAATTTTGCACTTGGTTAATGTATTTTCTGTTGAACATTAGCCTTACTCCTCTCAGTTCAGGTTTTTCGCTCTTGTGCATTAAAGAAACAACCAGTTTCATCTGCAGTAGGTTGAGAAAATCACGCCGCCATTTTGTTTTTTCATTACTATTTACTAGTGATATATGAGCTGATAGCTTGCTAGTATAAGAACCAATCAGATTGCAGAACAGCTCATATACGGTGGATGGCTATATTATATATATATATATATATATATATATATATATATATATATATATATATATATATATATATATATATATATATATATATATATATATATATATTTTTGATAGGTTTTTGATGTCCCACATTTGTGTGGCATCAAGGGTGACTGTAAATAGCAGTTACCTTCATCCTGCTCATCAGCACTACACTGATGAGGCCCAAAAGGCCGAAACGGTACCGTCTGTAGTTATGTATATGTGTATATATATATATATATATATATATATATATATATATATATATATATATATATATATATATATATATATATATATTATATATATATATATATATATATATATATATATATATATATATATATATATATATATAATATATATATATATATATATATAAAAGTAGAGTGCTGCGTAGACAGTGTTTTGAATATATAGCAAAGTGAAAAGGTGGTAAACTGCCAAGAATTTAGTGACGAGATACTGACGTTTCGAGCGGAGCCCTTCATCAGAGTAAGACGAGATGAAATAAAATAAATAGGGCTTATATATATGCCAAAAGGGTGTCACAGGTAGAAAGTAGCCAATCAAATGCACGGGAAATAAACTAACTAATAATTAATGAGATGGGAAAAGTTAAATCATTAGCTATTTTTACAGTCGATCAATAAGCAGACTGCTGGGGTGGGAGAAATGACAGGTCCAATATTCAAGGGGATTAGGCGATAATAATAGAAACAAAGACTTGAAAAGGAATGAAAGTGCATAAGCTAATAATAAAAAGTTCCAAGCAAACTAAAATAACAAAAAACTATTAGGAAATTAAATAAAAGAAAAACGTTCGTTAAGACCAAGAGGATGTGTGGTGGCTTGCGGTTATCGTTGCCACCGGAGATGGGAAGGATGGCACAGACATTCATGTCTGAAACCAAATGGTTAGAGCTGTTGAAATGGCGGGCTACAGGTTTGTCACCATCATTGATCCTCACGGAACGAAGATGTTCAGCAAACCTGTCTGAAAGGCGTCGCCCAGTTTCACCGATGTAGATTTTAGGGCATTTATTGCAAGAAATGCAATACATTATGTTGGTGGACGTGCATGAAAAAGCATGACGGATTGTGTGGTTGAATTTGGGGGCAGTAATAACTGTAGTGGGATTGAGAAAAGGGCATGTGTTACAGCGGGAACGGCCGCAAGAAAATGTTCCCGCTGGTGCCGAGGTATTTTGTTTAAGGGCACTATGTACTAAGACGTCACGAATGTTTTTATTACGGCGAAAAGATACCAAAGGGTTGTCGGTGAAAATGGCTGACGTCTCAGGATCATTTTGTAAAATGTGAAAATTCCGATTAATAATATTTTCAACTTTAAAATTGAAAGGATGAAATGTTAGAACTAAAGGAATTTTATTGTTTGAAACTCGTTCCAAAGATGGTTCAAGGGCGTCTAAACGGGGGACGAGAAAAGCTTTCTGAACGGCGAGGTCTAAAAGGTTGGTAGGGTAACCACGTTGGACAAAAAAAGATCTCATTTCCATTGATTTGGCTTGAAAATCTTGGTCGTCGCTACATAAGCGGCGAAGACGCAATAATTTAGAGTAAGGGATGGATTGCTTAGTGTGGTTGGGATGAGAGGATGAAAATAGAAGATAACTATGGGAGTCAGTAGGCTTGTACGAGACCGACGTTTTCAGCGAATCACCATTAATCGAAATTAAAATATCAAGGAACGACACAGAGGTCTCGCTGATTTCCCACGTGAACTTCAGAGCAGGATGAAAATCATCAACAAAGTTGATGAACTGCTCTAAAAGGACACGTGAACACGACGCTGTTCCTAAACAGTCATCGATAAATCTGCCGAAAAAATCAGGCAAGGGACCCGTGTATTGTTCAAAGATCTGTTTTTCAACATAACCAACAAATAAGTTAGCATAGCTTGGACCCATTTTGGTGTAGTAACGTGGTTGTGGAGGGTTCTAAATTAGTGCGCTGATCAAAGAAAAACTTCAGAGCTTCAAGGCCATCACAATGGGGAATGACGGTGTATAAGGACTTGACGTCCATCGTGAAAATAAATTTATCGGAACTACTAAAACGTAACTGGTCGAAAATTTGCAAGGCATGTTTAGTATCTTTGATATAAGAAGGCAACTTCTTAACCAAAGGATACATAACGTTGTCTAGAAAACTGGAAACGAGCTCGGTGGGAGGATTGTTAGGTTTATGAATTTTAGGTAGGAAATATATGACAGGCGTTCTGGGGTTGTTAATATAAGGTTAGATGCAGAGGCAGGCAATTCACCGGCTTGGATGAAATTCTTGATGGTAGTTTTGACGGATTTTTGGTGAGATTGAGTGGGATCGGAATTCAACTTAGTATAAAAGATGGTGTCGCTGAGTTGACGAAGAGCCTCTTGTCGATACAAGTCCGCTCTCCAGACAACTACAGCGCCACCTTTGTCCGCAGGTTTAATGACAACGTCATTTCGGCATCGTAATAAATTCAAAGCAAGAAGCTCTTCTTTGTTAAGGTTATGAAACTTGTTTTCTGCGCGGAGGGTGCAATTTATCAATGTCATGGCGGCATTGTCTTACGAAAAGATCAAGGGAAGAAAAATCGCCTTTGGATGGAGACCAAGACGAAAATATCCTTATTGCTATTGAAAGTGGGCTTATCATGAAAAAAGGCTTTGAGGCGCATGCGGCGGAAGAAAGATTCGGTATCCTCTTTAACTGAAAATAGATCGATGGGCCCGGAGTTGGGAACAAACTTGAGACCTTTCGCAAGAACAGATCTCTCGGGGTCAGATAATGGCAAATCAGAGGGAATAGTGAAAACTAGACGAGTGACTTCGTTAGAGGAACTAGTGCTTTGGAGGGATTCGGGGAAGGACCCATGCAGTAATTTGGCCAATTTGGAAGCCTTGACGTCTTTAAGAAAAACATAGAGTCTGGAATTTAGCATGCGAATTTGTTGAACGATAGCGGTAAACAAAATAGGTGGGCAGACCTGGGAGAGAGATGTCGTCATCAGTATGTTGTAAATTACTGGACATAGATTTAATAGTGATATATATATATATATATTATATATATATTATATATATATATATATATATATATATATATTTTTTTTTTTATATATATATATGCTGCGATGCTAGTGCAGTGCTCTGACCACTGAGCTACGGAAGCCGTTGCCGAGAGCCTAGTCACGAGTTCTGAATATATGGTGGTGGTAATGCCGGGATAAGATTCTGGGTATATTATAGGTAATATTTTGCATTTCACTCGATCAAACTACGTCTACATGTTGAAAGGATTTATGGTGAAGGAAAATTTCGAGTGTTGGAATACATACATTTTAAGTATTTTAAGTATTTCCGTAGCTCAGTGGTCAGAGCACTGCACTAGCATCGCAGGGTCGCGGGTATATAATATATATATATATATATATATATATATATAAAATATATATATATATATATATATATATATATATATATATTATAAATATATTATAAATATGATCACAGAATGTGAAAACTAAATAAAAACAGATTTGATTAATATTTTATTCATTTATATAGACGCTTCATAGCACAATAGTCACAGAAGTTTATTTAATGTAGTAACTAAACTTAGTATTTGTGTAAGACGCCAATATATTAAGAAGTCTGTTTACTTAAAATGACCCAGATCCTTCTTCTGCGACGCACTTTCGTATTGGGAAACCAAGGAAACCTTTTACGAACTGGCAGTTCAGTCCCGGAGCACAACCACATCCGAATAACTTTTTAGAAACGAGAAGGAAAGGTTGGATTAGAACAAAAATTCGAATACGTAAACATCAAGTGGAGAGGGAGGATGAGCACGTCATTTATCCCGGTCAGCGGCAAACAATCGTCTCCGGGTGAGGTTATATTCTGCACTCAGTTGATGTAGTGACGTCATACAAACAATTCACGAAGTTCATCCGGAAATGCTCGGTCTATCTTCACGTTGCGCGAAATATAATATTCCCAGCAAATTTTAATTCAAAATGATACGGTGTAACGGTGCTTGAACTTGTAAACAAAAGACTAAAAATGTAGAAAAAGGGAGCAATTGTTTTGTCCGTTTTATCAATGTATGTCCGTCCCTACAGTGTGGTGTAATTATTAAGAACATTTTCAAAGTGACACGTCAGCATCTACCCTCCTTCAAATCATTCGAGCACTTGGTTCTTCTCATCAAATCGGCTACTTTTTTGGTTCGTCTTGCCATCGTATATCGTACCGGACCCGTCACACCCCTTTTTTTCAATGAATTTGGTGAGTACCTTCAACTTCTTCTTGCTTCACCGGAGCTTTTGCTATTGGTTGGTGATTTTAACATCCATGTTGATATCAAGAATGATAGAACCGCACTACAATTTCTTGGACTGCTCGAAACTTGCAACCTACTTCAACATGTCAATACGGCTACACACAGGGATGGACACATTCTGGATCTTGTCATCACTTGTGCCGAAGAGAATTTTCTGAGTGACTTTAATATTTTTCAACCCGGACTATCTGATCACTTTGCTGTTCAGTGTCGTCTTAACTTCATTAAACAACCAAAGAAAATAAAGCGGATGGCATATCGAAAATTACGTTCTATTGACATGAAATCTTTTTGCTCCGATTTGGAGAATTCTCCTCTGCTTACTGATTCCGCAGTGCCAGATATTTCTGCATTGGTCGACCTGTATAATAATACACTCAAGTCATTGTTAGACCGATATGCTCCTACGAAATCTCGAACAGTTACGTCACGACGTACTGTACCTTGGTTTACGGACGACATTATGATAGCGAAAAGGAAAAGGCGAAAGATGGAGAGGAGATGGCGTTCCAGCAAATCTGAAATTGACCACCAATTTTTTACTGAACAATGTATTGCTGTTAATGCCTTGGTAAAAGAGGCTAAAGAGATCTATTATGCTTCAGTAATCGAATCAAATAAAGGTAACCAACGTACTCTTTTCAATTGTATTGATGCTCTTCTGAATAAGAAGTGTGAACCACATTATCCTTCTTCTACAACTGAAGATAATCTGGCTCAATTGTTCATGAACTTCTTTGATGATAAGATTAAGATCCTTCGAGACAGTTTACCATCTGTTAATTCTACTATTGACTTTGGAAACGATGTGCACCCTAATTGTGAATTGCTATCTTTTCAACCTGTTACAATGAACCAGGTATTGATATTAATCAAGTCTAAGAAACTGAAATGCTGTGCACTCGATCCTATTCCATCTACTATTTTGAAACAATGTCTGCCAATTTTACTGTCAGTTATTACTAACATTGTTAACTCATCATTAACATCTGCCACTGTGCCTGACTCACTAAAGATAGCACTTCTCGCCCCGTTGTTAAAGAAAGTAAACCTGGATTTCGAGGAATTTAAGAATTTCAGACCGGTTTCCAATCTTGCCTTCATTTCCAAAGTTATCGAGAAGACTGTTGCCTCACAATTGATAAATTACATCAACGATAATGTTTTGACTGAAGTCTTTCAGTCAGCCTATAAGAAGCAACATAGTACTGAAACTGCCCTTTTGAGAGTCCACGATGACATAATGAGAGCAATCGATGAACACCGGTCTGTAGTATTGCTACTACTTGACCTATCCGCAGCCTTTGATACAGTGGATCATGGCATACTTCTCAATCGTCTTACCTCATGTTTTGGCATCAAAGACAGAGCCCTTGCTTGGTTTACATCTTACCTTCAAAAACGACATCAGTTTGTCTCTGTCAACGGTCACGATTCTAGTCAATCTGAATTGATATATGGTTTACCACAAGGTTCTGTCTTAGGGCCCATTTTATATCTACTGTACACTTATCCTCTTGGTAATATTGTCAGGAGACACGACATGTCTTTTCACTTCTATGCCGACGACTCACAGATCTACTTGTCATTCGAATCTACAGTACCTGGTGTCTTCATTGCATCCAAGATAGAAGCGTGTATTATGGACATTGGTAAATGGATGGCGGCCAATAAATTAATGCTCAACACAGACAAGACGGAACTTCTCCTAATTGGTTCTCAGTTTGGCCCCAAATTCGAGATTCCTGATGTGAACATTGGCAATAAGCTAATTACGCCCTCAGAGTCAGCAAGAAATATCGGAGTGATATTTGACAGTAACATGGACTATAAGAGACACATTAGTGCAATTTGTAAATCTTGTTTCTACCACATCAGAAATTTATCTCGTATTAGGAAATATCTATCGGCGGATAACATCAAAATTTTAGTGCATGCTTTTATTACTTGCAAGTTAGATAATTGTAACTCTTTGTTGTATGGACTGCCTAGTTATCTTATCCATAGACTTCAATTAGTTCAAAACTGTGCAGCTCGTCTTATTATGAGTAGGAATAAGTTTGATCATATTACACCTATACTTAAGGAACTGCATTGGATCCCTGTGCAACAACGCATAATATTTAAGATATTGTTAATAACTTACAAAGCCCTTAATAATTTGGCTCCTATATATATTAGTAACTTACTTAATAACTATGTTCCTATTAGACAATTAAGGTCTTCATCACAGTATTTATTAGATGTTCCATCTTCCAACCTTAAAACTTATGGTGATAGGGCATTCTCAGTTTGTGCACCTAAGTTATGGAACGATTTGCCTTATGAAATCAAATGTAGTTTTAGCATTGATAGCTTTAAATCTAAACTGAAGACATATCTTTTTAGGAAGGCTTTTTACTGAATTTTTAACTTGTAATCTAGTATAGTTTCTTTTTATTAATTTTTTATTTTTCTTATTTTGTAAATTCATGTAAAGCGCTTTAGAACTTTAGGATTTAGCGCTATATAAATAAAGTTATTATTATTATTATTATTATGGCTACTCTGTGAACTTGACGACTGTATAATAAACAGGTTTCTCCACCTATGACCCAGTTATAATTGAATCAAAATAATGCATAATACGTCAACTTAGTGCAGCATCTCAAAGTATAGTTAATATTTATGGCATTATGTATACAGTATAGCTACTATTTTCTATTTCCGTGTGAAGACTCTGAATGACTGGAGTAGGCACTAAAAACATTAAAACAACATATAAACAATCCAAGTAATCAAAAAGAGAAAAAATCCAAGTAATCAAAACATCGCCACTAGCACTCCTGAATTGGAAGATAAAGAATAACTCCTTACTCTGATCTTCTGGCATGCAGTTCAATTAATGGTGCCAACTCTATGGTGCCAACCACACCGCGCCATGCATCTTCTTGATTTATCTACATTTACGAACATTTTCCGACGATTTGTCGATATGACGTCACTACATCAACTTGGTAGGTACTTCACGTATGGCTAAAGCTGGTTACTTCATGTAAGCCTGTCCCCAACACAACTATAATCCTAACCAAAATTTTGTCCAAAACCATTTTGTGATCCTAACATGAAGTAGCAACCCGTCTCCCTGGACGATCCTTTTATTAGTATTAAGGTTAGTAATATAATTTTTACTTAGTTTTCCTGTATCACGGGGGTTAGGGTTAGAAAACCCATTGGGAGAGGGGGGGGGGGGCTTAAGGTTAGGATCTAATTAGTTGTTTTGGGGTTAGCATGCAGTTCTATGATGTATATAATAATATACCTCACCATCCCTCTCCGCCCGTGATATGCAACGTTTCGCGAACAAAGTAGATGGTAATTAGGAACTAACGACATGCATGAATTTCAACCCTAAATGAGCCGATGAAACGCGGGCTAAAGTAAAGTCACGTCCGTACCCTAAATAACACACGCTGATTGGTTAATCAGAGGTGCGTAATCTCATTACCATAAATTAACGACAAAATGGCCGCCACTTAATTTACATATGGTCCTTAGAAAATGGGATTTGTTGTAACCCAGGCGATGATCGAGGATGAGCATGAAATCTTGTTGGTCAGCAGTCACATTAACTGGATAACATCAAGGGAATCGAGGTGGGAGGGTTAGGAAGACACTTAAGGCGGGGGGTTAGGGTTAGAAAACTCATTAGGTGGCGGGTTAGGGTTAGGATCTAAGTTGTTTTGGGGTTAGCGGTTATTTTATGGTTAAGTGACAAAATTCTGACGATTATATACCTCGATTCCCTTGATGCAATCCAGTTAATGTGACTGCTGACCAAGAAGCTTTCATGCTCATCCTCGATCATCGCCCGGGTTATAGCAAACCCCTTAGAAAATGGCGTCCAATTTTACAGTGAGTTACATAGAGCGAAAATATTAAAATGAAGATTGTTCTTATTGAGTAGTTCATCTACCGTTTGACGACCTCGTCTGATATATACAACAACGATTTTGAAATTATTTACTTACTGGTTTGATCAGATCATTCAAATCTACGATCTAGCCTCCTCCGCAGGCAACTCTGTGGCTTCTTTTTTCCGAGTAAAATCGCTTCCAACTTCCAAGGCTGTACGAAGGGTCATCACCTACCTATACTATCAAGTTTTGTGATTGCATTGGTTGATTAAAACAATAAAACAATAGAATCACCACCTTTGTTCCATATAGCCAATCACAAAACCTGTTCATTTTAGGTACGTATTTACTCTGCACGAACAATGTTTTGGCTGGGATTGCAGGGAAGTATAGGGATTGATTGACGAAGAGGGGACAGCAAGGGCGTGGGCATTTCTCTTGCTCGGCCAAAAATGGCCAAAACAGCGTTGGAAACTATTTGACTGGGGAAAAAGAAGCCACAGAGTTGCCTGCGGAGGAGGCTATCTACGATCCGCCAAATGACAATTTCTAGAGATAATTTCGTCAATACTTGTGCCTCTATTAATAACGGAAATTTTAAAATGCCCATTGTCCTGTTGTCACTACAAGTTTGGTGATTATTAAAATGTTGGTATAAAACGTTAACCGATGAGATTGTAACGGAATACGTTGACATCAACAGAGGTGTAGCGCAGGGTACGGTCCTTGGTCCTTTTCTGTTTTCTTTAATGGTGAATGATATAACATTAAAATATCCTATAGTAACTTACTTGTTATAAGTTTGCTGATGACATAACTGTTAGTGCAGCCGTATGTACATATTGAGAGTATGTAGGTTTTATGGTTACTCCAAAGATCAACTTATAAACTGTTTGACTCACTTATTATGTCACTGTTTTACTATGGGATAGAAGTATGGGGTTCCGCCTTGCAAAACAAATACTTGGATCGCATTGATAGGTTTTTCAGGCGAGCTCATGACATCGATATGGATATACGTAAAAAAACATTGATATGTCCGGCCTGATTGAAGAGAGAGAGACAGAATCTTATTTAAGAAGATATCAAATGACCCTGAACATGTTTTATATGAATTACTTCCTCCAAAGAGAGTACTTAGAGAACGAGAACACGCGTTAATCCTCCCGAAAGTTAGAACTGAAAGATATATAAACGATCATTTTCAAACAGATGTCTTTTTAACTATTTTTGATAGATATTAAATATTGTAAATAGATTTTAACTAACATTATTTTAATAATTAGTATGTATGTAATCCCTTCTATCCCTTGTAAAGTCACACGTCTGTTGTGTCTATTGATAATAAAGACTTTAATAAATCATATTACCCAATATGCAAGATATACTGTAGGTTCTCCCATCAACTTTCGAACATTTCACCAAACGCTTTTGAAAATACCAAACAAAATCCAACAACAACTCAATGACGCGTAGCCTATTTTATCTGTTGGCTGTTTTCAACACAATTTGGCGGATCGTCGATTTAACAGATTTAATCAAACCGGTAACAGAATAATTTAAAAATCGTTGTTGTATATACATGTATTAAGAGGTTGGCAAACGGTAGGCGATCTACTGGATAAACAGAATCTTCATTTTAATATTTTCGCTCAATGTAACTCACTGTAAAATGTGACGCCAAGGATCATATGTAAATTAACACCCAAGAGGCGTCCATTTTAAAACTAGAAATACGAATCTGCAATAATCCCCTCGCTCGCCTTTTCTACCTCCCAAGAGTTTCATCCTAACACCCCCTGCGGGATTTTCCCCATCCATGGTCCCCAGACCTCGCACGCCGTGTATTATTTTGTTGATGGCCGTTTAATTCGGCGTAGAAATTTATTTATTTAATTTTTTAGTTATCTTGGCCAATATTTAACCGACAAGGTAATTCCAAATCTGTTTTCACATAACATACGTGTCTATTATGTTACGTTACTAATTTATATTAACATATTGTGTCTTGTTCGGGAAATTTAAAAGCATTGGTAACAGCCGGTTTATTGGGCTTTCAGAAATGCATAGCTTTCGCAACAGTTATGGTTATTTCTAAAGATATCAATAGAACAAAGAGGTGGTTCAATTTTGGATGTTTTTCAGCACGTCAGGAAAGAGTTAAACGCGGTTACACGGTAATGCCCTCAAAATCTTATACAGAATTGAATTAGGAACTTTGTTACTGGTTGATCAACTCAATTTTCCTCATTAAACTTACACTGCTCCCGTATACGCGCACCAATAACAAAATTTTGAATAAGCAGAATAAATTATGTATACATACGTTGTAGCATGTATTCCCTTCTTGAATGTAGTTCCTGCACTTCTTGGGCAAACCACTGCAGCATTGGCCAGGACATTCAGCATCAGAACTGCATTTCTACATAAAGAGTCCAAAAATAGAACTGACGCGAAAACTATCATTAAAAACTGGAAATAATAATAATAAAACTTTATTTAAACACGATAATAATTAAAGCATAAAGCTTGTCGGGTCGTGTACTGAGGAATTATGAAAAAAATGATTTAAATTATACAAGTTACTATCCTAATCAAAAAGAAAGTTTTTAAAAGTAATTATTTTTGTGGCCTTTTTGCGTCTACGTTGTTTAAAACCCTTGCTGGTGACATATATATGATAACAGACAATTAACCATTTTTCATCAGTGACGAGTGCTCTAAATAAAATATTTTCCCACTCTGAATTGGATTATCAGCATTGTTTGTTGATATAACATGGTAGCAATATCCATGTTTTATGACGAAAAATTTAAGATTTTTGATTCTCACTCAAGAGATAAATGGCATGCCAGACCAATGTGGAAAATATTTTACTTTAATACTTTTCTTAATGTAATAATATATTAAGGTAATTTTGTAAAAGCTCTGTTGATAATCATAATATACTATACATTTAAAAGATTTCAACACAGTCATTCTGGACAAATTGTCAAAAATTGCAATTACGTAAGATGTAAGGAAAAATAACATTGGATGCTAAAACTAATCCAAATACCTACCCTAATGCTAACTTCGATACCAACCGTAGACAATTTTAAACTTTAAAGTTAAAATTGAAATTTAACCCAAGCAGTTCCTGTTTAGAAAATTTGAACTGGTTTATCTTTAAATCTAATTGCTATACATGTATTTTATAATAAAACTGGTTTAAAAAAAATTGTACCAGATCAAAAATATTGCCCCAATTCAAATAAATTTGCCCCACAACATATACATGCATGAAGTTGTCATTGTTTTCTAGCATGCCAATATGTTAAAAAGTGCTCCACTTGGACACATATAATGTTGAGTTGATATTATTGATGTTTTTGTGGTAGTGAAAACTGGGTATGAAAAATTATTTAGTCTATTAGGCAATCCATAGACCGTGTAGACACAATATACTTGTGCAACAGTAAATACTAAATATCACTATCCAGTGCAAAATCCTTTCTTTTCTTGATTGTTTATTTTGTGCTATTTAGCACTAATGAATTATAACTTACTGTTTAACAGGTATAATAACTGCACTCTACCATACAGCAAAATAGTATTAACGTTTATGATTGACATTGCTCAATAAAACATGTTCCTGTATTTGTTACCCAAAATGCAAGTAGTCTAATAACCCAAGACCAAGTGCTAAAAAACTACAATGCCCATCGGTAGTGTAGCACCGTGCCCATGTATGGGCTATATCAGTAATGGGTATATAGTTTTACCACAAGAAATATGTTTGTTCAGTTTTTAATGGTTAATATATCTGCACCAGTCCATCAAGTCATGTGTAAAGTATTAAAGTAATGATTTTCCTTCATCTGAAATCAATATTAATTGCTTCCAGTTTTACTATTGTACATCTGTGAGTATTCCATCTAGCCGCGACCCTGCTGGATTTTCCGTATGGTTCCCAGGGCCCAGACCTCGCACGCCGTGCCGTGTATTTGTAGATAAAAAATCACAAAAGGCCGTTTCGCCGTCGGGGGAAGGCTAAAAGGGATGACTCAAAAGGACCTTTCTGGTTTTTTCTGGTTTTTATTTTTCGTTAGGTTATGGATAGCTACGGTTAGGGCTAGGTTTAAGGTTAGGATCAAGGTTAGGATCAAGGTTAGGGTTAGGATTGAGATTAGGGTTAGGATTAGTAGTTCTACAAAATGTGAAGGTCCTTTTGAGTCATCCCTTTTAGATTTTGGCTGACGTTTCATATAAGTATCCCGAATTTAAAACATAGTTCTAACCCCAAACTTTACCTTCATCCTAACCCTAACCCTAACCCTACACGTAATACTAACCCTAACTTATGCTGATTTTAATTTCGAATATATTTTACTACCGATAGTCTATGTGACGTCATTTCGGGATTTATATGGAACTTCACCCTAGAATTTGAACGTTATCTCGGCTAATATTTAATCGATTTCAATTCTGAAAACAGATTTGGAATTACCGAGTCTAAATACACAACTTACGTGTCTATTATATTATGAGAAGGTGCATACCCTTTGTAAAAACGTGTTTATTGAGAAGTTAATCGGCAATCAGGCGGCCCAAGTACATAATATGTGTCTATTATGTTACGCAAACTTGCAAACCCTTCTAAAAACCTGTTTATGTGGTTCGTCAGATCATAAATCGCCATTGACCGCTTAGCTTGTCTGCCAATTAGGCCCAAATAATAAATATTATTATACAATACTCGTACAATCTCAATTGTGATTGGCTAAAAACTTACAGACAATTCTTGATGTCTTGCCAGACGTAATTGTCAATTATCCGAGTTTATAATTTTTACAAGCTTTTCTTAGCTGTAGAGTCTGGCTGCTATTAATAGCTCAAAAAGCGGACAAACAAACCAAATTTGACTCACAAATGATTGCAAATGAGCTATTTTCTTTTGTTATGGCCGCAAGAATTATGGGTAAAAGCGGACAAACATCGATGCTGACGTCATCTCGACGGAGCGCTATTGTATATAATAACACAATTATTGAATTCGGTTTTCGCATGATATCTTGTGTCATCAAGCCTCGGTTTGTGTTAGCCGCCTCAGCCTTTGGCACATAACACGAACCTCGGCGTTGATAACACAATATATCACGCTCAACCTCATCATCCAATATAATTGTTTATAAAATAAGTCGTGTCTTACGCACGCTGTGATTGGTCAGTTACCGTGTTTATATCAGGCTTTAGTATAAATTGACAAGTTTATATCACAAATCCTCAATTTTGATTGGCTATCGCAGGAGTTACTATCCGCTGATATAAACCTCTGGGGAAAAAGTCGCCTGATTTCGAAAGAATATTTACTTTTTTTCCATGAAAAATGCGAAATCGCATTTGACTATCTGCTCATAGAAAACGCGGGCTCGTTGTCTAATTGTTAAATATAACATGGATGGATTACGCCATCGTGATACGCCATCAATTAGCCATCATACGCCATCAATTAGCTATCATACGCCATCAATTAGCCATCATACGCCATCAATTAGCCATCATACGCCATCAATTAGCAATCATACGCCATCAATTAGCCATCATACGCCATCAATTAGACATCACGGCGCCATCATACGCAGTAAGGAGAATTTACGTGTTGATAAAAAATATATTTGTACATTTTATTTGCTTTCTACGGGTTATTTTATAAAAGAAATAGAAAACATTTTTATCCGTGTTCCCATACGTTATATAAACACTCGTGGAAGTTTGGGAGAACTCGAAATCGCGTGGAAACACTCGCCCTACGGGCTCGTGTTCCCACTATTATTTCTCGTTCTCCCAAACTTCCACTCGTGTTTATATAACTGCATGTAAACACGGAAAATGTTTTCTATTTCTTAAATATTGTTCACTCAAAGGATCACCCGATGAGGATGTTGGCCCTACCATTCCCCTCAACAAGAATCGCATGCAGTTCGATTGCTAGCCCCTTTGTAGTTTGCCAAGTTTCCAGACCATGTACTTTCCATTGCATAGTATGGTTTTACTCACTGCTATAGTATCCCATACTAGAAATACGTATCCACAATGACCCCTCGCTGCCCGGTTCTATCCCCCTACGGGATTTCAACAGATTTGAAATTACCGAGTCTAAATACATAACACTCGTTCCTGTTATATCACGCAAACGTGTATATACCCTTCGTAAAAACGTGCTTATGTAGTTCGCTTTCTATTATATGGGATACCGTGAGCAGTGAGAAAACTTGCATTCTTGGTTATCTAGCTACCTTGACTTTGTAAAAGTTTTAATTTTTCGTTGTTTTCTGAAAGATTTGTGCATGTAATCAGACTTTTTGATTCGTCATGGAAGCATTGTCCTTAAACTTTAACCAGTATATATATATGTTTACAGTTGCATGTATACGTTATTTTGTTCCATTGAATTTACACACAGTAAGCTGTAAATTACATACAGTGTAGCTTTAAAGTGCATATATAGGGTTTGTATTTGCTTAGATTGCAGTCATTTGGAGAAAATTTATATGCATAATTTATAAAAATAATAGACCATGCACTTACCAAAACCAAGTCGCTTTTTTCTCAAGAAAATAAGAACCTGTTTAAGAACCTAAATAGCCTAATTTTGCAGTAAACACCATTTATAAGAACCTTTTTAGGCTAACTTGGAAAATAGATTTTTTTTTGTACGCCGGTTTTTCTGTATCCCGTAATGCAATTTTCAGGTTCATTTTCGAGATTCACGATCCGTATTGAACCTAGGCCTACTATCGACCATGTGCCCTTCCTATAACATTAATAATTCATAAACAAAAACGAAAGAAACAGATATTTAATCAGTATTAAATCAGTTGAGCCTATAGTTTATAAGCTGTGCCGCGTGTCACTAGTCTATAGTCGTGCTAGCGCTTATAACTTGCTTCATATACACAAGCTATATATGTCAAGGCAAGCATATAGTTTAGCCCTGCCGATCCGCTTATAAACCAGATTGAGGTGAATTACTAACACAGGCGTTTCTTTGGTACATCTCTGTACATTTAGAAATATTTCTGTATTTTTTTATTTTTCTGGTCGACAAAATGAAATTATTGCATCATCCCGATAGGCTTTGCGAAATCAGGCGCTGTGCTCATCATCTCATGATTGGCTCATCTCCATGCGCCATCTTCTTTGGTCGATATTGTTCGAGTGTTTGGTCAAAGATTCATATAAGGAATGTTGCTGGCAAGTAATCTTAATCATGAAGAAAATTTGATTGCAATCATTTGTGATCCACTGATCTTGAAATATTTCGAGCAAAACGCATGTCATCCGGGGTGAGATTTCGTCTCAACGGAAAACGCATTGGGCAAAACGCGGACGCGGATATGAGAGAAGGCTGATAGAGGATAAAACGCGCATGAGAAAAGGGAAGTAGAGGTCTGTGTCATGAAATTTAGAATTATAGACTCCACTGCGGGCGAGCGGCGCCGGACTGCCTCGCAGACTAATGTAATACTATTCTAACCGCGCTCTAATGTAATTGTTCTGGTTTTCGAACGCATGAGTTTCTGCAGATGTCAACTATATTCCAAGCGTCATTCTATAAGCAAGAAAATCTGCAATGAAATTAAACTCTGAGGTAAATTAAGATGGAAGCTTCACCACGAGTAACTCGATTCAGGTACGCTCAGCATACACTGGCTGGGAGTGAAATATCACAACTTGTCAGGTATAAGTATTTTACACAGTATTTTACTTACAAATCGCGGAATTTGCGAAGAGAACATTGATTTGTGTCCATTCTATTGTGTGTTTTACAGGACACAATTAGCCGCAAGTATAGCCCGAGTTAACGCCTGGCGGGCGTCTTGTTACTTCTAAAATTAAG
Source organism: Chrysogorgia sp. JL179-B06 (assembly GCA_035772405.1). NCBI lineage: Eukaryota > Metazoa > Cnidaria > Anthozoa > Scleralcyonacea > Chrysogorgiidae > Chrysogorgia > Chrysogorgia sp. JL179-B06. Next base: position 1,758,294 of record JAYKKM010000475.1, on the reverse strand, counting down.
TAACTTTGACCATGCTCACTCAAAAATAAAACGGTATACCACATCACTCTGATGAAAGACTCCGCGTTCGAAATATCAGTATTTCGTTACTAAAAATGGAATGGGGTTGGAAAGAATTTTTTTTTATCGTTACAAATTTAGTTACAGCACGCTTACTTACGTCCAAAAAAAATCGCTTCTGCTCATCATCGTCGACAGCAAAGGTAAATGCCGTGAAAGAGACAAGAAGTAAGGCAACCGTCAGAGTATTCATGTTCAACTTGACTTGGACTGATCACAAAAATTTACTGCTCTCCTCAAAATCCAATTCACAAATGAATCGGCTTTGATACAGCAATGTATTATGAAATAAATTTCAAACAGCTGGATATACCCAGACGAATTCGTATTTATTCACTATAATTATAAGCCGACAATCATATTGACAAATGCAAATCCCTTTTGTACATGCATAAAATATATTTGGGATTCTAGCTAGGCAACTGATTTACTTGTGTAAATAGTTGGATATTTTGGATAGAGAGGTTGTTAGAGCACCTGCAGGTGTTTGAATAGTCAAAATTAAAAACACATAAAAATGATTGCCTCCTGTAAATAGTTTTTAATGAATCAAGACTTGTGGTCGTTGGCTCATACTTACTGCCTTTAACCGCAGCGTAGCAATATGTTTTGAGAATACCAGTTTGCCACTGCGCATCATTTGTGCGCATTTTTATCGTGAATCTCGTACGGTTCTCTATACGAGTTTAGCTCAGAATTAATTTATATCATTACTCGAAATTTTTGATAAAAAATTGAAGAAAATGGCTCATGCAAAGTGTCCCAAAGAGAACTTTTTATCTGGAAGGCAGAGCATGAACGTTGTTTTGTACGAGAACCGTTAGTTATTGAGCCATACATGCACAAGTATCAATACCATACATGCAACAAGGATCAATCGAGGGAGAGATGCCAAGCGTGGAAGCATATATTAGGAACCCTCCAACTTTTATGAGAAGTGTCCTTTTTAAATACGAAAAGTGCCCTTTTTGGGCAAAGAGTATACACTGTCAGACAAATAGCATATATTTGTGTCCCTGAAAGCATATACTCCAAACTTAAACTTGCTTCCTAGTTCCTACGCCCCTCATGCGTGGAAGATAATCACCGAGAACCTAAAATAACACAGCCCAAATTCCTGTAAGATCAGTTCACGAAAAATTAAAAATATAAGTCGTCGGAATCTAAAGTCGCAGCACACAGAAAAACTCTTCTCTTATTCGCCACGTTAAGTTTATGTTTGTTTATTGAGTCTTAGTTGTGCTCGCGTAATCTATCTAAACATTGCGCGCGCACCAGGCCATACATCGCGGTAGAACTCGTATTAGTATTTTTATTAAAGCTAAAATAACAGGGGAAACAAATTCCTTCAACTTGTCTGGCATAAGTTGCTCGTAATGTTGCAACTTTGTTGCGACTTATTACGCAATAACTAAAACTAAAACTTTTCACAACACTTCGCCGCAACTCAGGTAGTATATAATATACATGCAACTTATAGTAAAACAATTAAGTTGCATCAAGTTGTTACCTATAACTATAAGAAATTCAGTTCTGATTATTCCAAGAACAGCTTATACCCTATGTATTAATGAATATTTTGAAGATCTAGTTATATGAACGGGTTTCCTGATTGGCTATATAATAGGCTATATATATTTAACAATTAGACAACGAGCCCGCGTTTTCTATTTAACAATTAGACAACGAGTCGGAGTTGTCTATGAGCGAATAGTCAACGAAGGCGAAGCCTGAGTTGACTATTCGCTCATAGACAACGATTACAAATCATGCATTCTCAAAAAAATTATCCAAAAACTCATGTGAAACCTCCCCAAAACGAGAGTTTTCTGCCATTGTTTTGAACGCGTTTCCCAAACGTTGTCTATCACGAATAGACAACGGTTGAGTAGCCAATCAGAATGCAGCATTTGTAATAGACCATGGTCAGTTTCTATATACTAAGAGCAGATAGTCAACGAGGCGGAGCCGAGTTGACTATCGCTCATAGAAAACAAGGGCGAGTTGTCTAATTGTTTTAGTATAAATTTACAAGTTCCTAACCCAAGAAATAATTTTTCAACAAACAATTTTTATGAAAAAAAGTAAATATTCTTTCGAAATCACGCGACTTTTACCCAGAGGTTTATATCAGCGAATAGTAACTCCTGCGATAGCCAATGAAAATTGAGGATTTGTGATAGAAACTTGTCAATTTATACTAAACTGCATTATAAACGGTAAAAACGTTAGAGTGCTGCGTAGACAGCGTTTTGGATACATAGAAAAGTGAAAAGGTGGTAAACTGCCAAGATTTTTAGTGTCGAAATACTGACGTTTCGAGCCTAGCCCTTCATCAGAGTAAGACGAGATCTCGTCTTACTCTGAGAAAGGGCTCCGCTCGAAACGTCAGTATTTCGTTACTAAAAATCTTGGCAGTTTACCACCTTTTCACTTTGCTATATGAACGCCGGTTTCCTGATTGGCTACTATAGCCTTTAATTCGGGCACAATCAGTATCCTTCTTAGACTTATAACAAAGTGAAAAGGTGGTGAACTGCCGAGATTTTTAGGAACGAGCCCTTCATCATCCTTAGTATATACTAGGTATAGATACCGACTCAATTTTTCTTGATTCGTATGAGAAACAACTCGCTCATTATTTAAACATCGCTTAAAGAACAATTATACTCGTGTGTTGATTATTATTTAGTCTAAAATTGCAAAGTTAAAGTAACCGAACATGGTGCTCACTCATGCATGTGCACGCTCCTCGTGGAAATCAGTTTCGGTTGACGGGGTCAGCGTGTTTAAATAAAGTTTTCTATCTATTATAAATGGACTCTGGGTTTGCAAAAAATTTTCGGGTATACAAGTGAAGCCGCGACAATCAAATGCAAACACTTTTGCATATGCGTAAAAATATTTGGCGTTCTAGAACGTGGGCAACTGATTTGCATGTGTAAAGGTTCGATCTTTTTTATAGAAAGGTTGCTATAGAAGCAACATGCAGGTGTTAAATTAAAAACACATAAAAGATCATAGGCGTATAGGAACCGGTGGGGACACGTGCATGCCCCAAACTTTCATAAAAAGTGCCCTTTTTGAATAAAGAATTTATACTGTAGACATGCATGCAAATAGCCTATATATTTGTGTCCCCGTTGAAAGTTGGTATTCCCACAAATTAAACGACCCTGTGTCTGTGAAAGATATTGCCTTCTGTAAACAGTGTCTATTGCATCAAAACATGTTATCAAAATGTTTTGATGCGTTACTAAACAGTAATGCAGGTAAAGTAATATGCATGCAACAAATTGCTGCAACTTGTCTGCCGGCATACCTTATCACACAACAACTATTTTTTGTTACAGCTGTTGCAACAGTCTGTTGTGAAACATAGACGTCAATTTTTCACAATACTTTGCTGCAACTCGCACCACAGAAATGTGTTGTGCAGTGCAGGCAAGTTTTATGGCGAATGGTAAAAAGTAATAGATGTAACTCCACTCCGGAAAAAATGTGTTGCTCGTGTTACCCACTGTATATAAGAAATTTAGGAATATTTCAGTCTACAATTATCGTGACCTAAAGTTCGTTCTTTCATGCAGTACACATCGCTCATTAGTTCAAATTGTAGTCGGTTTTCTTTATTCTTTATAATACATATATCCTACACAACCCTAAAGCTTGGGGGATTTGAATAGTCTCCAGGGAAACGCGGGGTTGATGAATTAAATTCAATAGATAATTAACGGGATGTATATGTATACAACCTGCAGGGCTGTATCCATAAGCTGCTATTAAGAGCTGTAAAAACTACCAACAATTCTAAGAAAAATCCTTAATTTGTATTTTAAATACTGAACATGCTTTCCAATATACAGTATATCCCAACCTTAAAAACTGGCAGCTATGCTTGTATAACTATATGAGAGTTAGATAAATATTCTTCATCAAACGCACGTATCATATTGGTTCAAATATCTGATGAATATTATTTTCTTTAACTGATGTACATGCACGAGAAAATTTTTACGAAGAGTCTTAATGTGTAAAGATGTTGCTCAAACAAATAGTCCCGTGTAACATCAGCATTATAACGTCGTCGCAACATTTAGCTACTGAACCGACGTACTAAATTAGTTTGAGTTTTCTTAAACGATTTCTCATTAAATGTCATGACATAGAGAAAACATCAGTCTAAACAGTAAATGCTTCCAATCTTCAAAATTACATAGTGATACGTTGTATGGTATTTTACGCTCTCGTGAAGACGTGCCGATCCAACAGGTAGAAAGCTTTGTACAAGATAATTCACGTGGCCATTCCACAAAATTATATATGCAAAAGTCTTATGCCCGCAAAAATATGGACTGAATACATGTCAGAGTGAAATAGCTTAAAGCCAGGGCTTGAAATAATCGGTCGTCAGGTCGTCAACATGAGCCAAATTATCCTGTGCTCTAACAACATAGCTTATTAATTAATGTTTATGAAAACGAAGAGCTCTAAACCGAAAAGGTAAGCACAAGGAAACACTTTGAAATAATTATTTTATTTTATTTTATTCACTTTGCCACATACAAAATACAAGTAAGTACTAACTACAAGTAATACAAAAATACAAGTAATAACTTAAAATAATAAGTGTGGCAGGGTAACCGCAACAGCAAAAAGCCAATTACTGCGGAAAGATTGAGTAAATATAATAAAGCTGTGTGAAGAAAAATCTCGCAAGATTGGACAACTTATCCGGATCACTGAAATTATCTACTGTTGTATATATGGACTCTAAACTGGTCCCACGAGTCTTTTGTTTGATCGCCTAAGTTGGTTATATACACTTGACTCGCGGTCTGCATTTTGCCACTTGGTCGTTCATCAGACCATGGTCCACAAGTACACCACCAGGTAAGGAGTGCTGCCTTGCTGATGACAGTGGATAAAAGCCTCTCTCCTCCGCAGAGGCTTAGTTATATATTTTATTAGAAAAGGCGTAGCGGGAGGAAAATCGGACCCTCCTATTTTTCTCGATCCACTCCCAGCGCGCTTCCCAATTTGCCCGCACGCCTTTCTCTAATAAAAATAAGCCTCTGCGGAGGAGAGAGGATAAAAGCGGAAATGATTTTTAGTTTGTGTCGTGTTACAAAACAATGCAAAATAATTAGCATATAACGAGGTTGGAATAGATATTTATGGGGTAACTCAAATAAAAAAACACAATACAAAAAGCGGGAATGACTATTGGTATATTTAAACATTTAAAGTGCCACTAAGACGAAAAAAATCGTCTATCCAACTTTGATCTTAGTAAATTATAATAACAAAATAAAGAAGAAAGGCGTTATCGGTTCCTTAATATCTTATCCTGTTCTCGAGATATTTAGGTTTTGACATATGCAAATTAGATAGTGTATGACGTCATTTTCTCACATAGACTAAAATCAAATTCACAAAATGAGGAATATCTCTGCAAATAATAGGTAGAAAGTTTTTCAAAGCTTTCCAAAGTCCTTTCCAGTCCTTTCCAGACGCGATTTGGTTTTGCGGCGGAAAGGATTTTTGTCACTTGCAACGCGCCAAATTTTACAGGCGAGTTTTTCCACCTGTGACGTCATTGTTTTCCTCGCCACGGAAGCGACTTTTTTGATGACAGGTAAGATTATTAGAAGAGTTTGAGTTGATGATCTGGTGAAGTTGTTTCTTGATAATTATAACACAAGTTCATGACATGGATTGGGATGCAAAACTTGAAGAAGCGGTTATTATGTATGGAGAATGTCTAATCACTTTTCGCGCCAGAATTTGTAATTAGATTTAAACCCCTGCAAGTGAAACAAGTCGACCGCTCGCTCGCGTGGCCACGCGCTCCCTCCGGAGTGGTCGACTTGTGGCAAGTCTAATATCAACGCAGCGTTCAACAACTTCGTTTGGCAGTCAAAATCAGTTGATCAAATAGAAAATTTACGCATATGACGCTCCAAACGTTTCCTTATAATAATAATACTTTATTAACAACCATCTTTAGAAAATAAGTACAATGGTTTTACAATATAGTTAAAAATTCGAAAGATTAAAAAAGTTAAAATTACAGAATAAGATATAAGTATATACATAATAGATATGAAGCTTATACTACATTAAAACAATAGCCCAATGAAGACAGAATTAAAATTGATAACACTAAACGCTCAGCTCTTGTATCCGAGCAAACCACAGGCAAACCACAGCCGAATATACAAACACGTGTATAGCGAAAGAAAGATCATGCATTCACCCCATCGGCCCGTTGCATTGTTTTTTATTTTTTTATTTTATTGGATTTGCCACTGGTAAATTACAAGAATAATAATAAAAAAACAACGTAAAAAATGTAGAAATGTGGCAGGGTCGCCGCAACAGCATACGCCAATTATAGCGGTCCCAGATATGTAAGAATAAAAATAAGTAAAAATTAAAAGACGAAAAGATCTTCCGGAGATCAACCACAGCAGCAGAGAGCACCAGCCAAACTCCGGGCTGAGCCACACTTTGGGCACACTGTTCTCCATGTCATGGGGTCGTCCGCGTCATAGGGCCCCTCCACTGCTGCTATGTAGTAATGCAGCAGGTGCCGTTTGAACTCCACCAGGGTGACACCATTGTGGTTGTGCACAGAACGTTACTCGTACTGCGCACAACTACAATGCAATGCGCTTGGCAAAATTTGAAAAACTGTCCCATTACACAAATTAGGTCTACTGCCTTGCTCGCTCGCTTCAGGTAAGCTCGCTGCGGCAGCAACTACTTAAGGCATGTTCATATGGTCCCGTGAAGATTTATTTCCCAGCTATTGAAATTTCGTTGTGTTCATATGAGAAGCCGGGCTGGCCCGCTTACCGAGATCTCTGGAAACAGCCTGCCGGGATGAAAAATCTTCAAGAACGTCGCATGCGAACAATGCCACTGCTGACCAAATAGAACGCGGTCTTTGCTAATTTCATCGCAGTATGAAACTACCACATGCATCATCGCAAGATTTTGATATCTCGCTACGCGGGCTAGTTCGCTTAATGGGACCATATATGAATAGGATCAATCGTACCGTCTTGACTGTTAAGTTGGCAGATGCGGTTGTCCGAATCTGACGATCTACTCTCGTTCTTATACTCAGCCCCTGTTCGGGCATGAATCATTAGTTTAAAGACGATCAGCATGTTACATATACGCAACACCATTGTAAAACAAGTTCCACGAATCATTGCATGTAAATTGTGACACAAGTTGCTGCAATCCGTGGAGAGAGTAGTTAATCCTGGTTTCTATGATGATTGCAGTAACTTTTGTCAGCGTTGTACAATGCATGTAACACCCTATCTGCAACTTGTCTCGCAATTTTCCTCTTGCGAGACTCCGTGCGCATGCGTACCTTGTCACAAACACAAAGATGGCGAAACTTTGCGAGTCAAGTTGCACGAAACGTTGCCTAGTGTAACACCTCCTTTCATACAACTACAACGTAGCAGATTGAGCCGTAGCGAGACAAGTTACATGAAACGTTGCCTAGTGTAACACCTCCTTTCATACAACTACAACGTAGCAGATTGAGCCGTAGCGAGACAAGTTACATGAAACGTTGCCTAGTGTAACATCCCCTTTCATACAACTAGATTGAGCCGTTGCGAGACAAGTTGCACGAACCGTTGCCTAGTGTAACACCTCCTTTCATACAACTGCAACTAGCAGATTAAGCCGTTGCGAGACAAGTTACATGAAACATTGCGCAGTGTAACAGCGCCTTAAAGCATGACAGTCAAAAATAATTGCTGAATTTGATTTATATCAGTAAAAGAACAGGAATAAGAACCAGGTGAAAAACGGCCACAACTCCCTTGATAATTGTGGAAGCCTGAAATTTTGTTGAAAGTGTTTGCCTTTCTAAAAATGCGGTCACTGATTACCTCCTTGTCGACTTCAGCCGCGCCCCCCAACTTTAAGTCCGTTCGTACGTCTCTGTCTCCATGTAATCGCTTAAAAGCTAATGCACGTTTACTTTAATTTGGTCATAAAATGGTAACCACTTTAGCTCATTGAACAGTGGGACTGATGGTCACAAGGATGTACATCTAAAATAATTCTTGCAGCTCTCGTTTGCAGCCTTAAGATTCTAGTTAAGTTGACATTACTACTCCGACCTGACCATGCAACACTTACATGCGTTATGACAGGTTTAATTACTGAATTATAGTATAACAATCTCTAACCTACTGGAAGATAACAAAAATAAAAGGAAAAAATAATAAAAGCTCTACAATATTCATCACTATATATTTATATTATATTTGCTTCAAATGATCCTTATACACCTCTCCGTCAAGTCTTCCAGTCGTGTAACCAGGCGAACAGATAAAACAAATACAATTAATTTAAATATTCCTAGAATTTTCAATTCCTTGCCATTATATTTACGAAGCCCTATTCTCTATATATATAGGCCAATTCAAATCTGAATTGTTACGACGTAGAAATTCCGCAAACTTTTAAAACAGTCTGTGTAAAATGTCACTCATGTCGTCCCCTATCTAGTTTGCTTGTTAAAATATGCTGTTAGTTTATGTCTTAGTTTAGAAGTAAACCATGTTATCTGTTTGATTTAATTTTATATGGGACCCGGTATTATGGAGCAACAAGCTCTGTGGGACATCCCTGCTACCTTTTTAGCAAAGCTTCGGTAAATAAATAAAATACGTATATCAGATGATATACTTAGATGTGTGAAGTTGATCGTCCAGGTTGTTGTAGTCTTGAGAAAGACTGTTGTTGGTGACTGACGTTTCGATGGCCTCAGCGGCGGTCATCTTCAAAGTCCTTCTGGACGATCAACTTCACACATCTAATGATACTCCTAGGTTCAAACCATTTACTTTATTTATAGATGATATACTATTGTAAATATCAAGAATATAATTTGCTCCAATGTTGTGGCAAAACGTAACCATTTATGTTCTAAAGTAGTTTGAGATTTCTCAAATTGTTTTCTTAAATTTAATTAATGAAATGTCATAATGACAAATCAAAAACATCACTAATTAAAAAAATACTTTTATCCATGTTTGGTAGCATGGAAGTTGCGACCTGTGTCCACATGACCGCCGAGTAATAAAACAGATACACGTAAGTAAAAATTACTAATCTGATTGGTTATACGCTACTCGCTATATAATCAACAGTTAGACAAATCGCCCTCGTTTTCTATATCAGCTGATTACTTCACGAAGCACAGCCGACTAGCCCGGCCGAGTTGACTGGACTCGGCATAGACAGCCCAAATGTTAATGATTACAAATGACAAACACTAAACAGCGGATCTAGGATCGAAACGATCTAACTCGCCCCGTTCCACTCTTTTTTTACTCGAGCTACCTGTGGTAGCCGAGTCTTAAATTCGGCTTCATTTCTGTGTTCGTCGTTTTCTACGTCGAGAGAATGTAATTATTGCGTGGGCGTTATGGCGAATTAAAGCGATTTCGGACTTTCCTTTTATTGTCAATGAATCTCGGAAAAGTTTACCGAGACCTGTAAACCCGCAAACCATTGCAAAGATTCTCTCCAAGATGAGAGCAATACAGATGAGAGATCAATCATGAAGACGGAATGGACAGCCGAAGGACAGGGAAATATTAATATACTAAAATCAAAGGACATGGCTTCAAGATCTATTCGTCGTTTACTCGATGTAATTTCGTAACAGATATGTTTCGTATACCTTGCCGAGAAAAGTTTACCGAGAACTGTTAACCCGCAAACCATTGCAAAGATTCTCTCCAAGATGAGAGCAACACAGACGAGAGATCAATCATGAAGACGGAATGGACAGCCGAAGGACAGGGAAATATTAATATACTGTGTTGACATTTATCCGTGAAACTCCGTAATATTAATCATTATGAAACGTTGTGTTTTTGTCTGACTCGAAATGGTCACTTGAATCTGGAAAATCGAACGCTGTAGGTTTCGTCTTCTTAAAATGTGAAGATCAGATGTTATATGAGAAAATGCGTAAGCGATTAAAGCGAACTCCTCTTTAAAATCAAAGGACATGGCTTCAAGATCTATTCGTCGTTTACCCGATATAATTTCGTAACAGATATGTTTCGTATACCTTGCCGTTGATTTTTATATAAATTTTGACACACGAAGACCTTCAATCGAACAGATATTAGAAAAAATAACATTGCCGTGTTTAGTGTTTACATTAAATTTCGTCTGCGTGTCAGGCGTTCTGCGTTGGGGGGATAGCCTGCGTGTAGACGCCTGATTTTTCTTCGTTCTCATTTCTAGCCCAACTTGCTTCTAAAAGTTTCCCACTTTAAACGAGCGCTGCACAATGTCTTCAGTGCCTGATTACAGAAATCAATGCATTAAAAATTATCATTTGTAATATAAGACAAGTGAGCGGGTTTTCTAATTCCAACTGTCTAACATGCCACCAATGCATACCCATCTCCGCAGGTAATATGCGCGCCATGTCGGAGTCTTGTTTTAATTTATCCCCTCGCAAGCGAGGTCGCGACCATCTCGCACGAAAGGTTTATTTAAATATATATTTATATATTTAAGCGGAGCATGGTAGGACCAACTCCCTATAAGGAAGTAAAAAGTCGTTTTGGGTGATCCGTTTGAATCGGACAATATTTTTGCAACGCGAAGGGCGGCCATTGGCGATTTGTGAACTGACGAACTATATAAAGAGGTTTTTACGAAGGATATATACACGTTTGCGTGATATAATAGGCACGTATGTTATGTATTTCCACACGCTAATTCCAAATCTGTTTTCAGAATTGAAAACGGTTAAATATTAATCGATATAACGTTCAAAGAATACGACGAAGCGGCCGGCCCGGCTGCAGGCTGATTGCCGACAAATTAGACACACATAAACCGTTTTTACGAAGGGTATGTACGTTCTAGTAATATAATAGGTACGAGTGTTATGTATTTAGACTTGGTAATTCCAAATTTGTTTTCAGAATTGAAATCGAGTAAATATTGGCCGAGATAACCTTACAATTTTTTCGATAGAGATTACAAATACAAATACGCGCGGTCTGGACACCATGGATGGGGAAAATAAACTCTATAGGGGTGGGGTGGGGCAGGGTCTTAGCCAGGATCTGAAATTTGGGTGTCCAAATTGGCCATCGCGGGCCAGAATACCCGGCCCCTGGACGGGGGGAGTTGCATATTTGCCGGGAATCCCCCTGTCAAGGGGTATTCTAAAGGCTAAAATTGTAACTTTAAATTATTACGATTAGGACATTATTCATGACAAGAATCATGACTTACGAGTCATCTCTTACGAATCATTACGAGTCATGTCTTACGAGTCATGTCTTACGAGTCATGACTTACGAATCATGACTTACGAGGACATTATTCATGACAAGAATCATGACTTACGAATAATCGACAAAAAGTGCGAATCGACGAATAGCCGACAAATAGTACGAATATTTGACGAATCGTCGCTACTCGTCAGCAGCGCGGTTGTGAATGTCAAAATACATGTCTTGTGCACGATAAATGTTTCGCTGATGGCCGATTTGACTTAATAAAGCTACCAAAAATACTAGAGTAGCGAAAGGTGTCCTTTAGATTTCTTACTGGCCGTCCAAAAGGTGTCAAAATAGTAAATAGCCGTCCAAAAGCCGTCATTATCAACTGGCCGTCTTAAATCGAAACTGGCCGTCCAAAAGACGGCTGGAGGGGTGGGGGAGTAGTGGTAGAAAAGGCGAGCGAGGGAACAGTAAGAGGAAGATTACAATACAATAAGTAAAATATTATATAGTATATAATATAATAAGAAACGAGTTACGTATAGGTCATTCAACAATTTATTTAAAGAAAGGCAATAACTGAGAAGAACGCATGTCATAATGCATGTCATAACGCATGTCATAACGCATGTCATAACGCATGTCATAACGCATGCCATCGGTAACGAATTACATAATCTAGTAATGCGCTGCGCGCAAACGGAACTATAAGTTTTAAATTAATCATCAGTACTACGCAGTCGACGACCCGTGTTAGACCACGAGAAACAAGTTGATGGGATATCCACTAAGCCATGGATAACTGTATAAAAGAAAACAACATCTGATATTTCCTTCCAATGCAGGTAATAATTTAAGCTGAAGTAACCTGTCGTTATACACGACATATTTCTCTAAACGACGCGGTATTAAAGCAGGTTCTCTCTATGGTGGGAGCGGTATGCACACTCGTGACTCTACGGTAATAACTTCGGTTGATTACTGTTTGCTCCATTTCGTTAGGGCAAGTTTCTCTGATATCCAGAGTGTTCGACCCACTTCAATCTACGTTCAGCCACCTAGTTGTTGATGCTGGGGATATTGACCCGAGGTTGTACTGCCGTGGCGGACACTAGGGGGGCCATCGCTACCCCCCCCCCCCCCCCAATAATTTTAGCTGAAGCTTTCATTTTGAAAAGTGGAAGCGCAAGAAAGTTTTCATTTCAAGAAGTGGAAGCACTACTTATTACAATAACAACAGCAGCAAAATGGCGTGTTTTAATAAAAACAAGCGAAAGTATTCTAATCCCACAAAATAAGTGTTATTCAACAATTCACAATAAAATCACTCACGATAAGTCATGGCCAGAAATTATGGACATTGAGCCTGCGCTATTCAAAGACTCAAATCTGACTTCCAAGCGTGCCGTCTGTGTTAGCTAAGTAATCACGTGGGTGTTACACCTTGTCATCTCAAAGACGGTGGAGGCAGATACCTTGAAGCAGATCCGCCCCAGTACTTTCATTATTTTACACGGCCAATTTGCCTACTCGCAGGCTATGAGGGATATCAAAGATCTACAATTTATATAATTTGTTTCCAAATAGTCTAAGTGGATATTTTATACATATAAAAACAAAATCTTAAATTTCAAGGTCTTATATTTACCGCTTCAAGAAAAACGCGTTGCGTGGACAAAGTTGCGATATAAATCCAGACAATCAATAGTAAGGTCCATTTCCCATCTTTTCAAGCGAGGGTCATTGCTCGTGGATTTCGAGTTTCGTAATATATGTATAGCGCAAAATAAAGAAAAACTGGAATACTAAAGAAAAGCAAAGTGAAGCTGATGTAAAACTGCTCCTCGATTTATATTCTGGAATTGTGTAACCATAGTTAATTTAGAATAATGAAAATCGTTTATATGAGTTAATACACAAGTTTGCGCTCGAAGCACGTGGTGGTCTCCAAACGATTTTGTCTTCTTGTAGATTGCGAATTTCGTTGTTGTTCGTAGCTCGTAATCTCTTACAACATCGAGCGCTTCTGTTGTATCGACGTAGCCATAAAATGGATATTTTAATTCAATAACCGTGTAAAATAATGAAAGTACTGGGGCGGATCTGCTTCAAGGTATCTGAAATAGCCTCCACCCTCAAAAGACACCGATAGCATTGGAAAGCTACGTTTTCACTAAGTATTCTTATCCAAACCATAGTAAACTTTGAACAATGCTGCGGGTTATATCAGCGAAGAAGATGTAAAAGTAAGATGACACGTTGTTTTGCCAGTTGGCAATGTCCTATGTTTTGAAGACTCAAAACGAAAAAGCAGGGCCGTTATTTCGAATATTGAAACCTAACGTAACAAATAATATCGAGCAATCATTTGTTAATGACAAACGATTTCGGAAACTAAAAATAAATTTTACATGTCATGGCGTGTTAATTAAACCACCTTACAATTCCATTCACAAATGTAGATAATCATCTAGAATATTTTCTCTGAAATGTTTTTTTTAATGCTTAGCATGTGATTTATAACAAAATGCACCATTAAAATAGTGTTTTGAAAACCTAAAATTTTTTACAAAATGTGTTCTCAGAATGCTGCAAATACCATTTCAGAGATCCAAATTTTAAAAATGTTCCGGGGGGGCATGCCCCCCATCCCCTAGAAGGCACTCGCCCCCCCAATATTTCGTCAAGTGTCCGCCAGTAAGTACCTGCACAACTTGTACAGGTACTTACTTCCTCGTGAGAGATGTGTGCGTCATGTCTGTCTGTAAGGATCCGTCGCTGCATTCGGAAATGTGAAGCTTCTAGTATGCGTATGTCAGAAGGCGTTGGTGCCGAAACCTCTCCGTTGTAGAGCATAACTGTGACAACAAGGGCCATCAGAATTAGCAAAAGACGTTGTGGAAATACACACACAAATACACAATACCTATCAGTATAAAAAATAACTGTTATCATAGCTAAAATAGGCATTAAGTAGACTACACTAACATCTAAAAACGTAAAATATTAAAATACATAAGGATAAAAAGATGCTGTTTATAAAATGTACCAATATTAAAACTACTATAACACTGATAATTGTCGCGAAGATACTGTATCATTTAAAAGTCATAGAATTCCTCTCAAGAAGATATTGTGATAAGGTCTCAACTTAACATGAACCATATAAACTACATGTTTACATAAAAAGGTAAACGGCATATAAGAACGGCAGTGTCTGTAACTGTCAGACGTAAAGGGCGTTACATGGATCACGGAGTTTCAACGCATAAATTATATCGTTTGATTTTGCGCAGGACAATGCGAGTTCATGGTGCCCATGAAATTGCGCAAAGTTTAGCAACTTCTCCCCTAGTTCCATTGCCTCTGTCAGAGACTTGATGGCTGGTTGTTCGACCTCTTTGTCAAAATCATCATCCCCTGGCTCTGTCGATACATCATCTGGAGCGGACAGAACTTCGACATCGTCGCCCAGCAGTTCTGCTCGTGCTGCCTCCCTCCAGTTTGGTTCAGAGGGGTCTATATGCCCGGAACAGACTGCAATCGCGTCTTCATCGACGATGTAATCTTCAGCGAAACAAGGCGCGTCAATACGATTCATAAGGGATTGTAGACCTAACAGCTCTTCTCCCTCAAACGGGTCATCTTCGATGATCTCGTCTTGAGGGTACAACCCTGTTCCCTGGAAGCACTTCTTGATGGTGTGGGAAGCGACTTCGTTCCAGGCTTGTCTCCCCCATTCAATAGCCATTAGAACATTGATGGACGTGACAATTTCCGCAGCATTCTTTACACCATCCACCTTGTTGCAAACATACCTCAGCATTCGCTTTCTGTACAGCACTTTCCAGCTAGCAATGATACCGGCGTCAAGGGGCTGGGTCTTGGAAGTGGTATTATTCTTGGGTAAGAATACGACATTTATGTTGGAAAACTGCTCCTTTAGACTTACCGGGTGACAGGGTGCATTATCCATGAATAGCAAAATATGTCTATTGTGTCTCTTTAAACGTTCATTGAGTTTGGACAAAACTTCGGTCATAACCTCGGTGTTCATCCAGGCTTTCTTGTTTGCGAAGTAGAAACAGTTGTAGGGGCGGTTGATATTCTGCAAATTCTTGAAGCACCGAGGTTTTGCGGCCTTTCCAATCACTACTGGATCCTCCTTTCCCCCCGCTGCGTTCGCGAAGAATGCCCATGTAAGCCTTTGTTTGGCTTTTTTACCGCCAGTGCAGCGTCTTCCCTTTTCGCTGAGGGTCTTCTCAGGGAGCCCACGCTAAAAACTACCCGTCTCGTCCATGTTCCATATGTTTTCAGCTTTCCATCCCCTGGTAATTTCTCTTGCTCGTTCATTCCAGCTGTCGGTGATTTCGGTGCTCACATCTCCTGCCTCTCCCGCGACAGTCATGTTGCAGATGTTGTGTTGACGCTTAAATCTATCAAGCTAGCCATTTGAAGCAGCAAAGTCTTTGATTCCTAACTTTTCTGCAATAATCATGGCTTCTTCCTGTAGCATTGGCCCGGAAACTGGTATATTGGAGTGTCTACACATGGTATACCATGTCCAGATTGCTTCATTCACGTCAGAATTTTTAGCAGTGCGACTTCTCTTCGCTTGGTTTCGACTGGTGTTACTTTCGTAGGTAGCCATGATTGATTCTTTGCTCCGTAGTATAGCTTGAATCTGCGTTTTCCCTGTTTTAAACTGATCAGCAATCTTCCTGCTTCCAAGAGTTGGGTGTTCTTTCGCGAACTCAAGGACAGCAACTTTCTGGGAAAGGTCAAGACATTTACGCTTCTTTTGCAAATGTGAACCAGCAGCGGCAGTAGACTGACTATCTTGTCTTGCCTTCGTCTTCTTATTAATCTCGCTACCGGTATGAGTGCCATTCTTTGTCCCTATAGCACCACGTGGCAACGATTCTTTGCCATTGGCAGCTGGTCGTGCTTTACACGGGACGCAGAACGAAACGAATGAACCAGCCTTCCAGCCCGTTGTTTCCTCGGGAGCGGCAATAGAGCAGTTGTTCGACCTATTGCATATTGGTTTGGCACAAGACAGACATCGGTAATTCGTTTCCTCGCCACATGTTTGGCAAGATGCGCGGCATCTCAACTCAGTCGACATTGCAAAGACGATGCTTACAGGAGACGAACCGATACAAGGCCCACAAAAGAGCTAATTTTCATTTGTGCGAGAGTCTAGAGATCAGAGATCGAGAGTGATAGAAGGGTCGAGTTTGTCGGACTGATGAAAAAAGCGGCGGGCTTATGAAATGATCAAACGTGTGAATTCTGTCAACTACTGACTTGCCCTCAGGAAGTTCGGTTTTAATCTTCAGTTTTAGCTCGAACATTTGTCCTTATAAGCTTAGATACGAAAGTTTGATCGCCGATAAGTAAGTAAGTAAAAGCTTTATTTAATCAGGAAACCCTATCAGATAAATCTGTTCTCCCTAAAAGATAAATCTCGATAAATATACAACGCAGCCATGCACGTAAAAATTGGCACAGTTGTTGTTATTAATATTACATCTTTCGGCTAACCAAAAATCGTTAACATCAAAAGAGTTCACTTGTCTTTAGCCTCATGAAGTACCACCTTCAATTCATCTAACACCTTTCTGACAAGCGGATATATGAAACTCTCACCCAGAGACATTGTCATTGTGCCTTATCAGCAGTGTCAACTGAGGGCTTGAGTGTGATTTTATCAGGGATTGAAGAAAATATGTCCGAGGGAGCGGTACTACAAGTGAACTCATTTATAAGAGGTTACCACGAATATTTGGATGTCTGGCTGCCAAATATGGACGATGAATATCACCTGAAACGAGAACCAGGTAACAAGATGGATCCAAATGCTGTGGCGATTGTTCGATCAGTTCCACGTGGGCGATCTCGTGAGGAATTTTCTCCGAAACCGAACCACCAGAATGAACTGGGGGATGATTCTCAAGTTCTTGGACATGTCCCGAAACTAATGGCAATATGGCTAACTAAATTTCTCAAGAGAGTAACAAATAATGGCAAAACAGTTGTTAAGGGAAAACGTCTTAACAGAGGTGGCTATGGCTTGGAAGTTCCATGTGAATACCACTTTATGGGAGACAAAATGTCTATTGAATGGTTAGCATCGAAGCTTAAAAAAGAAGGATTTGACTTTACACTTAGCTAGAGACAATGGATGTTTTATCAGTTTTCATCACCTTATGAGTCCTATCTGTCATCACTTTTTTCAAAACCTTTGTTTTGTATTAAAACTGTGTATTAAATTTTTGGTGGCCTCTTAATAGGGGTAAAAACGATCATCGGGACGGCCAAAAGGTGGCCGCGGCCGCTTAATAGAGGTGGCCGCTTAATAGGGGTTTCATTTACAGTAATATACTGTCAATAAATTCGGGACTTTGATACTTGGCCGCTTAATAGGGGGTGGCCGCTTAATAGGTGGCCGCTTAATAGGTGGCCGCTTAATAGGGGTTCGACTGTAGTTGAGTTTTCAAAACTAGTAGCACAGATTTGGAAAGGCGTCCAAATAGTTAGCTGCTGCCACAGCACTGAATCTGCGCTCATCAGGGTCCAAAATGATGTTCTTCGCTCCATTGATGAAGATAGATGTGTTATTCTGCTGTTGTTAGATCTCTCGGCAGCCTTTGACACGGTCGGCCACCGTATTCTACTGTATAACAGCCATAGGCTATCTGAGTGTGCTGGGATAGAAGGCACGGTACACGCATGGTTTACATCCTACCTGTCTGATCGAAAGCAGTTTGTCAGCATCGAGAACACAAGGTCTTCAAGTCGTCCGTTGACCATGAGTGGTGTTCCACAAGGGTCGGTCCTTGGACCGATTTTGTATCTCATATACCACCCCTCTTGGTGATATAATGCGTCGCCATGACATCTCCTATCACATGTATGCCGATGACACACAAATATATCTCACCTTCAAGTCATCGGTGCTGGGCGATATTGAGCAGTCTTGTCCTAGAATTGAAGCTTGTTTACGTTGTTTAAACAGCATCCAGCAATTTATATCACGATAAACAACGATAAGATATGTCTAAACAACGATAAGACAGAACTATTGGTTCTACACTCGAAGAATCGCGTCCAGCGCTCCATCATTAGATTCTGTTGCCGCTGGCGATGACGAGGTTCCTCCCACTCACTCTGCACGGAACATTGGTGTTGTTTTTGACAGCACTATGAATGTTGATAAACACGTAAATGAAGTATGCAAGTCAGCTTTTTGCCACATTAGGAACATTTCTCAAGTTAGACGATTTCTAAGCTATGACACAACGAAGACTCTTATTCATGCTTTTGTCACTTCAAAGATAGACAGCTGTAATGCGCTTTTATATGGTCTCCCAAGCTACTTAATTCAACGGTTGCAGTACGTACTCAACTCTGCTGCTAGGCTTGTCTCGTTAACACGGAAAGCTGAACATATTACTTCAATATTAATTCAACTACACTGGCTCCCGGTAAGAGCAACGCATTATTTTTAAGATCTTGCTGTATACGTAGAAGATATAATTAATGGTGCAGCGCCATCATATCTTAGTGAGCTCATAACTCCTTCAGCAGCCCACCTCCAGGTTGAAATCATACGGCCGCAGGGCATTCTTGGTGTGTGCGCCTAGGCTCTGGAATACATGCTTCCATATGAAATCAAGAATAGCCTTTCCTATTTTTAAGCGGAAACTCAAGACCCATCTTTTTAAACTAGCTTATTATTGACTCTTAGTATAACGTTTTTACAATTTCATATTTTTTATTAGTATTATTTTTTTTTTTTTTATTTTTTAATTTAATTTTTAATTTTTTGTGAGCCGCATGAGAAGGCTACGGCCTTCGCCGTTCGCATTCGGCATGAGAACCGAATGCAGAACTTGGTATAGGAGACGCTGCTTGTCCCCGTCGTGGTCATGGATCCATTCTCCACCACAGATAGTCATAGGAACATCTGCTCACCGTCGTCAAACATAATTGCCTTATCATGTTGTATTTTCGGTCAATCGTAATCTCAATCTCAGACCGGAAACGAAAATCAACCATCCAAGACCAAACCGGACCAGTTGCGAAAAATGCAACATCACTGCGATGCTACTGCTAGTGCAGTGCTCTGACCACTGAGCTACGGAGGCCGTTGCCGAGAGCCTAGTCACGAGTTCTGTATATATAGAGTGAAATGCCAAATATTACATGCTTCATATCAGTCGTTTCTGTCTAACTTGATCGTCCCTTTACATTTCACCGCTTCCTTTTTGGGTACGCCGGTTGCGATAACCGCGGCTTTGGCAGTCTGTGATCAAGCACCTCAGTTTTTGCAACGTTCAGCATGGCCAACGCCACTTCCAGTTGCTGGAAGCCGACTTCGTTCAGCATGAAGGCCGACGCCGCTTCCTACTCGCCTGGATCCTTTCTACTTCCTTTGCCCTTGAAAAGGCATACGAGAAGAGCGGTTACCCAGTCCTCGGTGATGTTACCCAGTCCCCAACAATTGTGCATATAATGTGGCAAGTTGGCAACTAAATTCAACTTCATATATTAACACTTGAAGAAACACTCAAAATACTAAAAAAATACCAGGAGAACCATGAAGAAAAAACACTTTAAACACAGCTGATAATTTTACTACATTCTCTTTGTAGTTATCGTTGTACAGGTTGTTGATACTCAGAAAATATCAAGTAAATACGGGAATTGATGCTCTAGTCATTGAGCTAGTAAGACTCGAATGACAGAGCGAGGTACGTTCTAAGAAAAAATATTATTGTGGTACTGTTAATAAAGGAAATGGCTAAATTCTGTTTTTTGCCTGGTCTTTATTTTTGGTTAGGTTAGGGTTAGCGACGGTTAGGGTTAGGTTTAAGGTTAGGATTAGGACTAGACTAGTTCTTGAAAATGGGAAGGTCCTTTTGAGTCATCGTTTTTAGGGATAAAATTTATCCCGGGCATTCTGTGACCCCTCCCGCGATACTAATTGAAATGTCGCGGTCAGCGTAGAAAGAACTATTGCCCAGTGGATGGAGAGAAAATTTCCAATTCTCGTCATTATGACTCTGCCCTATGGTATATACTTGTGTTGATTTGGAATGTCATCAGATCAGTTCTATAAATGGTACTACCCCTTCACATATCAAATTTGCAATCATGGCGACATGGCCATACAAACTTTAAAAATCAGATTAACGATCTCACACGGTGATCAACTACATCGCAGTGACGAACGTCACAAGCTGGCTTTATCAATGAGACACACTTACAGTATTATGTTGCTCGCTGCAGATCGGCAGGGATGGAGACGGTAGCCGGTTGCACCGACCGCGATGCGTGCTGGGGCTCCTGTAAAGGATTCAGGACTTCCAGAACCCTAAACGGTACCCTCTCCATCGCGTGATCAGCAAGTCACCCGTGAAACACGGGGAAGACAATTAAAAATAACACACAAAACAAGTAAAGGCACTTACCCACAGGTAGAAGATACCTGAAGTGCCAACTGCTGAAGTAACTGCGACTTTGATCGAGCTAAAAATAAGAGACGACAAGGCAAAAGGCAAAGAGGGTGGGCCCAGTAACCCGGTCGGGTGTATTACCTCGGGGATCAGTTAACTTCCTTTATCATTAATAATAAATACATTTAGACTAAATCATTAAGTTCGTAATTTACTTACTTTTCCATATTACAAGTTGGTCACCAACAATTTGCCCATATGTAAAATATTTAATACGTATCACCAACTGCTTGGCACTTACGCTATAACCGCTGACATTTCAATTAGTATCGCGGGAGGGGGACACAGAATGCCCGGGATAAATTGTACCCTCACCGTCAAATAACTCACCGAGTTATTCAACAACTCAGTCCGTCGGCGTATTTCGCTTTCTTTGAGGAAGGAAAGAGAGCATCTACTTCACTCGCGATAGTGGCAACTGTAGCCATAGGCGTTACGTCTTTTTGTTCGTTAATACAGTTGGATAAGTCTGGATTAAAAGTCTCTCTTTTTGTAACAATGGTGCTCGAGTGAAGTGGATTGGTTATTGTAGAACTGGAAGACACCATTTCCAGTTTCGCCGCAGATGATTGTAATTTGCTGGTGGATGTTTGAGAAGTGTTCGTTGTGTTAATTTGGTCATCTATCGTATGGTCTTGTTTTTGAGGTGTTGTAGTTCCAAGGGATAGGAAAGGTGGAATGGGAACGTATGCGGGAATGGAGAGCTGAAGGTGTCTTGCAACTCCTTCCATCACTCTGTCGACATATCCGCGAATCACAAGTGATGCCTTTTTGTCCTAAAGAAAAACAGGTGTTGTAAACTCTAACTCTATTCCTAACATTTACTCTAATACTAACACTATACCCCAACCATAATCAGTTTAGTTTATTATATCTATCACTCTTTTAGGTGAATGGAATAACCCAACAGGCTAGAAGCCCAATTATAGGGGTTTCGAGGGCCTACGATTTAAGGTCGTTATCCGAGAAGACCCGGAAGTATTACCATTTGCTGATATTATTGCAAAGGCAGCACTTTCTCCTCGATTATTTTTAAAGTGCCACTACGATCAAATTTTTACCTATCGATATTTTTACGTATTTATAAAGCAGAGCTGCTAAATATTACTCGGTCGAAACCGTTTTGCGATTCGACGATGGCAAGTATTATTTTTCTGATTCCGAATCTGGAGTTGTTATGTCCGCCATTAATCATTCATGTTCCTGACCAGCGTAACGACGTGATGTCATATTCTCAACGCGAATACTCCACATGGCTAATTCTTCAAGTAAATCAAGTCGCAGTTTTTCAAATTCTTCGTCTGAAAGGCCGAACATTTCATCTACTTCTCGAAGAAAACAAGAAAACAAGAAAACAAGTAACCTCGACTGAAATTCAGGCGTAGCATTGAGAATCTGACGTCATAAACAATATTACCTTTTGAAATCGCGGGCTCACTTGGAACACGTTTTTAGTAATGGTGGCCTAAATAATAGTGATTTCAGAGCTCAAAATACTTACTTCAAAATAACTTCTTTTTTTTTACATCGATGATCACTTTCGACCCTGAAATACTATTCTATGCTAAAGAAAATCTAAAAGACGGGGGGTGAATTTTCATCGTAGTGGCACTTTAAGAACCTGAGTTGAACCAGCTCATAGACATGTGTGGGTTACCACACACACTAGACCACAACAGCTGGTCGTCATATTGAAACATTCTCGTGCATACTATCCGAAAGATAGCATAAAAATATTTTCCGTAAACTACAACGCACGTGTTTTGTTTTCTGTAGATTAATTATCACCAGTTTTCCATTTTGTTTCACAGTATGAGCAGGGAGGTTACCACTTGGATTGATTTGTAATGAAGTACCAAGGCAAACAGATAGATCAGCAAGCCTGTGAAAAAGAACGACGATAAGAATGGTTGTATAGAATCAAGTTCAGTACTCACGAGTATTGGGGAGTAACGTGTACAAAAGTGTTTAACACCTTTTACAACTTTTCAGTATTTTACTTCGTTTTTGAAATATTTCAGTTTGTTTGATATGTAAATGGCTGTTCTCTGACGTCAGGTGTGGGGTAGAGAATTTTCACACATTACAATATTAGTTCAATCTTCAAGTTTGTTCCACAAATTTACTTGAAAATGTGCGTATAATAACTCCACATGATAATGAACGTTTTAAACTTAGCAATCACTGAGATATAAGACATTTTTTAATGAGTGGAAATTCTCTACCCAGCACCTGACGTCAGAGACCATCTCATTTACTTATCAAACAAACTGAAATATTTCAAAAACGGAGTAAAATACGGGAAAGATTTAAAAGGTGTTACTCTATTATTTTACGAGTTCTTTCATATTTGACAAACTTAATTTTTGTTTCCAATGTTCTTTAAGTGTTTGGGCTAAAGCCAAATCAGCCGGTTCCACCGGCCTACAAAGACAATGTTGTGATGACAAACATTTTGCCGAAGACGGAAGTTCACTTCATTATTTAGAGAGCCATCACCCGAAATACGATATTACAGTACTAATATTTATTTTTTTGCGGTCCGGTATCCATCTGATTCGCGCGTTCTGATTGGCTAGCGAGCGGTCCCGTATCCTACGATACGGACCCCGAGACAATAGACTGCCAGTAAAAACAAAATAAGAAGGATATAGTGACAATGAAAGCTATCACAGCGAAAGCGAATTTTATTTTCCCGAAGTTGAAGATTTTATATACGAAAAAGAAAAAGTCCAGCGAAGTGGCAACATTGTGCAAGATAACTTGGACGAAATTCAAAATGTTATTTAAGAACAACGGCCTGAAAATACAGTTAAGTGTACCTACGAGATGAATGTGTGGAACCGCTTCTGTGCTACAGTAAACGAACATGAGAAATATTCTCTTGTGCCGGTTTTTCATCAACAGAGAAAGACGGCGGTCTCGGAAAGACTTGAAATACAAAGCAGCTTCAGTTGTCCACCACCGCAAGAATTCAAACGTCCCGAATTGCTTAACAGTATCGCAATAACGTCAACCACAGCAATTACAGACTTGTTTTCCGGAGCAAAAATTGGCAAGTTTGAAGGATATATACTTTCAATTTCAACTTCGCTTCAACTTTAGTTCTGGCGACACATCGAGCGAGAAGCCGACAAAGAGAAGGCACTTGTCAATCCTTGAAGATTCCGATTACAAGACAAACAATGTTTTCAATTTTGCTTTTGCATGATCAATGATGAATATTAGTCCTGGTTAAGTCCTGGTTTGCTCTGTTCAACTGTACCTGTCGAATTTCCAATCTTGTTTATTAAAAAGTTGACTTGAATGAGTTTGTCCTTTGTCAGGTGATTTTCTATATATGGTTCGCCTCTTTCCAAATATGGGCAGCGGAAGTGACCGCTAGCGTTTTAGCTTCCTGTGGTTTTTACACGGCGGCAATTCCGGCGGCAGATTTTCTTGTCTTACAATTATTTATAACAAAAAAATAAATATGTTATTTACCGTTTTGGTGGGATAGACTGATTGAGGATTTGAGCGATAAAGTTGATGAATCTCTAGTATTAGAGGTGTAACGATACAGTCAGTCCACGATACGATACGTATCTCGAATTCTCGATACAATACTAACAATAGCCACAATACGATTCGTATCTCGATACAGTGGCAATACAAAATAACAAGTGAAATACATACTGTAACTGTAGATTGAAATTAATATCTTTATTGTTATTGTAGTAATGTAGTTGTTAACGTCTTTAATTTTCATTGTCTAATTCAGTAATTCAAAATGAAACATGAAATTTATTTCTTATGAAAATTAAATTGATGTTTCAAAATCCGTTGAAAATTAAATTGATGTTTCATAAATCCGTATTATGACACGGGCAGTGCGTGGGCGGCACGTGGCCAAGGGTAAATTGTGCTTCCGGTTTTAAGTTTAATGTTGTTATTTTGAATTTTTGAGTTTGACGAATATTAAAAACATCATGCGTATCGTATATTCATATCGCGATACAGTTCTGCGTTTACCGTATCGTATCGTGAGCCAAAGTATCGCGATATATCGTGTAACGGTATATCGTTACACCTCTATCTAGTATATCGTTCAAGTATGTATAACATATTCAACGTTTGAATTAGGTCAAATTGCTCTAGCAGCAGAATATTGTATCCGAAATGATACCTCAAATGACGTCACACTCATTAACATTTCAGACAAACAAACCTTTCTAGAACATCAACGCAAAGCTTAAATCAAAAACATTTTGGAATTCAACTATTCACTTCATGTAGAACCTATATCAGTAATATCGTATTTGGAATTATACCACTACCATTTTAACATTTCATATTGAAAGAACAGAATACACCGAATGGATAATATAACTCACTTTCTGAGTGTTCATCCTCTGATCGCGGCTCATTCATGTCTTAGTTAATACACTGAAACAAATTGGTATACCTTTCGGCTTTAAAATATTTTTTGCTGTTATTTGTTATAGGAAAAATGTATCGTCATAATCCGTAATCCGGACCGGTCGATTACGGGAAAGTAACGAACGACATGCAGTCAGAGCATCTCAGCCAATCAGAGCGCGCGATCTCACAGGATGCAATGTATGCCATATAATAAAACTGTTTACAAAGCTGAACTTATAATTCTGGTATTATTCCCAGCGTTTCATTGTGTGGCTAATGATAGCAACACCAACAAAATGAGAGTTAGATACCGAGAATGGAGGCTGTTAGCCATCAGATACATGTATCTGGCTAAGAGCCGACGTTCGAGGTATCTAACTGATTCAGTTCAAATTTTAGAAGGTTTTCTGCCAACGTTTTCTCTAGGGGAAGAAAGTTTTTGTAGGTAGAAATTTAAGAGCAGTGAGAAGGACAAGGCTGAGCAATTTAATTGAATAGATAATTAAAAATTTACGGGATGTATATGGATACAGCCATGGGTTGTATGCAGTAAGACTTTCGGGTCTTCTCTGAAAACGACTTGAAATCGTAGGCCCTCGGAATCCCTATAGGTTTTCCGTTCACCTAAGAGTGATAAACTGAACAGTCGAATGCTTAAAACACGAGTCTCTGGCTCGGATAAATAGGGCAACCTTATCCTGCGTGATCGACTCTAAATAAATCATACTCATACTCAACCCCGCGTTTCCCTGGAAACTATTCAAATCCCGCCAAGTTTTAGGGATGTGTAGGATATATACATCTGTATAAAGAACAAATAACTAATAGTGAATACCAACCTTGAATGCTGTTCTGCCGCCAGCAAATCATTCTCAGGGAGAGCATCCTCCCAATCCAAAATTGTATCACGAAGCTTACCTCTAAAAATAGACAAAGGAGGTTGTTTAAAGTGTTTATACAACTAAATGCAATTTTACACTTTTAGAATGTTCATTATCTGTAGATATGGAAAATAAAACTGAATTTTTGAACGTTTCTTCTGCAGGTTATGGTTGTTTGAATGTCAATACATTTTTAATCGAAGAACAAATTTTAAGATAAAACCGCAAAAAGAGCTTGAAAAGATCCCAATGTTTTAAATGAGCAAGGAGAATTATATATTTAGAATGATATTTCACAGATTTTTGATAAACTCCACCACCTATTGTTATGAGCGTAGGAACTATCCAAAAAATAGGTAATAAACTCGCGCTTTTGAGACTTATTTCCTGTTTCAATGCGAACATTGTGTCGCTGTTTGGCACCAATATAACCTTTTGTGTTAGAACAGAAACCATCCGGTACAACATGTTCCATTTTTTCAAGGACAAAGCGGTGCAAATTGAAATTGTGCTGAAACAAGGAATTTGTGTGTCAAGTTGCCAACCAAGGTCTATCTGCTGTGTTTTTCATGCAGAAACAACCATATAATATCATACGCTACTTGTTCATGCACATTATATCAGATACTTTTTAGGCAGGCACTAAAAACTATCTCATACAGCAGAAACTGGTAATGTTATTATTTCATCGCGGTTTAATTTTAGTATTTCTCTTTCACTTTTTCTTTTTTTGGCTATTAGTTTATTGTGTGATGTAAATATTTGTTTTTTGTATAGGATATTGGGAGCAAGTCTTAAAGTGCATATAACATCTATGGGAATTTAACATATAATATGTTATCTATGGATTATCCTGAGAAAAATTGTAATATATCTTGTCAGCCGAAAATTTCATTTTCATAGACTTTTTTGCTGTTAAAGTTGACGGAGTGATGTCATAGCGGGCATCTGTAAAAAGGTTTTCATGTAGACAGATGCCATCACTTCCGTCAACTTTAACAGCAAAAAAGTCTATGAAGATGAAGTTTTCGTCTGACAAGATGTATTACGATTTTTCTCAGGAGAATCCATAGATTACATATTCCCACAGACGTTATACGATCTTTAAAACTCGGAAGGTACACTGGGGAGGAAGCACCAATAATGTCCGCCTGTGACTTCAAATTCTTTTTCTGGTGAAACAATATGGGAAGCGCAATCCAGTTCTGTACAGATTAGCGGTCTTACCTACATTTTCCACGTCGTCCTCCTTCTCGACATATATTTCCCGTCCTTCTTAGACCAACCGTTTTGACAGGTTGGCCACATATGTATTCCTTGTGACATTTTTCACATTTTTCCAAAAACATATTTCCATGGAGTTCAGCAAGCTTAGACCTTAAAAATAAAAATAAAAATAAAAATAAAATGAATAAAGGTTCCTATAGTTAGCGTTTACTAATAACATAGATATAAATTCACTGTTCACGTCTGCTGTCACAATTTAGATAGCGCAATTTATTGTCTTTCGAACTGTTAAATAACTTAATTACTATACTTCTTCTCATAACTTTCTTAAAAGGAGTACTATGATATGGTTGATTCCATATAGCTAAAGTGACGTTTGAAATTGTGCAATTTTTCGTCTAATTTTGTTTTAAAGAGCATTATATCGTATTTCCAACGGTCAACTTCTTTGAAACTATGCAAGAGCAGTTATATACTATTGGATGTTTTATCAAATATTAAGGTTACTGTAGACCTTCGCGGTGTGTTTTGGGGGAAACAATATAGCGCTCTGTGTATTAATGGAAAATATATAAACCTATATATCATTGGATAGCTTATATAACTGGTTACAAGTCTCTGTTGAAATGTGTTTGGTTGAATTTAAAAAAAAAGAAGAAATTCCCGCTCGCCTTTCTTGAACTAACTCCCCGATTCAAGAAGCGAAAGCGTCGCGCAAGTTTGGAGTTTTGCATTCATTTAGATATGAGTCAAATCGGAATCGTCTGTTTTACAAAACGGTGTCTGGGATTTTCAAAATTCCGAATACTTAAAAAGTTATCGCGATTTTACTTCTTTCAGCGAGACTCAAGCCAAATAGACTTGCGAAAAAGGCTATAAAACGATGAAGAATGAAAATTTCAAAATTCCCAGACACGGTTTTGTTACCAAGATATCATTCTAATAAATACGATTCTAATATTTACGACTCGACTTGGAAGTTTTTAAACTTTCTATTTTAGCCGAAAACATGTCCGGAGAAAACCGTGATTGAAGTAATAATTGTCTTATGCAAATTTACTTCCTGTGCAAAAGAGAGTGCCATTTTTGCGCTAAGAATTTAAAAAAAAATTTCCTATACAAAAGATTTAGAAAACTGCCACATTTAAAGCTAAAAAAATTTTTTCTTAATTTTTGACCCGCGAACGTCTACAGTAACCTTAAGGGAAATTTCAAATTTTTAGATATTGATATATGTTGTTTTTAAGAATATGGCTTTATAGAATTTTTTTAAATTTGAATATGTTGTTGTTATACGCACTTGGTTTGTTTACTTTTGTAAAGTTTCGTTTGTTTAGTTTAAAAACATGTGACCATTCACAAAAACGTCCTGCAAAGTCGGCGCGGCCGTCTCATGTGTTGTCCCGCGCGACAACTACTGCACATGCGTAGATAGCGATCTTCCACAATTGTATAAAGCATACTTTTCAAACTTTTTAAACATTCCTCATTTTGTGAATTTTATTTTGTCATGTGAGAAAATGACGTCATAGGGCATCTAATTTTGAATATCTCTGGAACGAGATGACTTATTGAGAAACCCATTCTGTTTCATTTTCAAAATACTTTTAGATAAAATCAAAATCGGATAGACGAATTTTTCATCTCAGTAGTAATTTAAAACAAATTGATATTTTTATGAGCAGAAATCTTTCCACTAAATTTTAAAAGCCTTCAACACTTGGATAAAGTCTGCAGAAAAGTGTTAAAACGTATGGGTTTGTTAAAAATGATAAGATCCTATATCTTCCTAGGAAAGAAATAATTCCATTCTACAATCTAACCATCAAATCCATCCTGATGTATGGTAGCTCTGTCTGGTCAAATACATCATCCGAAAACTTAAATAGAATTTTAAAATTACAAAAACTGCGGCCAGAGTAATTTTGAATGCCGATACAAGACACCCAAGCGTCCCTTTGTTCAGAGACTTACGCTGGATTCCATTCTATGATGAAGTAAAAATAAGGAAATGCTGCATTGTATTCAAGCGTTTGACTGGAGAAGTTCCTGAGAATTTGGCGAATAACCTTACAAGAAACCAGGGGCGGCGGAAAGGTGGGGGACTAGTGGGCTATAGTTCCCCCAATAATTATGGGGGGCGGGGGCTAAGCCCACCATGCAACAAACTAGTTATACGTTGGATTCAAAATATCGATATTGGGATAATTGGGTAAAAACTATGCAAATTGCAAACTCATCTTGTCTCATGGGCCCTGAGTCAGGGCCTCCTTTGATAATCGCCATTTGTCATACGTTAATATTAATTATCCAGTTTATGCCCAGTAGTTTGCATGCTTTCTTGATGCCCAGACCTCCTCGCTTGGAACTCGCTACCATCCAACATAAGACTTGCAAAAAACCTCTACTGTTACTCTATTTTAAATATATTATGCAGACTTATAAGGATATTCCTCATTTTAAAATATAATGTGTCTAGCTTCTGTTTTTAGTTTGTTCTAAAAATGCACTCAGTACCTTGGATAACCAGATTTTAGATGCAAGCCATCCACATTTTGACTGACAACAAACTTTAGAAAACCTTCCTTCTCGAGCTGCACAATGATCATGTGAGTGAGACTTGGCATGGCGCTTTGAAAAGTAACATCGAACGATGGTTCTTCACCTTTCTCTTCCAAAGTCCAAACACCTTTGGGGCCACGAAAATCAGGAATGCCACAAGAGGTACTTATGCCAGCACCAGTGTGAAATACTAAATGTTTTGCATCCTTGATCATTTGGGACAGCTCCAACACCTTTTTCTCCAGCTCATTTTCAGTATCAAAAAGCTAGGCAGCGAGAAAAAATATGAATGTTTGTGTAGAAACACGGCTTTCAGCCAATCAGCGCATGCGTTTTTAATTTATTATTTTATAAACAGTATTAACAGCGAGGGCCCACATTAACACAAAGAGTGTCAATAAATACTGGTAGAATTGTTTGCAGGGTTTGATAATTCCAAATTTTGAAATGTAATTCTGATACGCGCTTCTCTGCAGGAGACCATTCCACTGACAAAAATCGCTTACCATTATAGATGATATATATCCCACCCGAACACAAGCAAGTAACACAACTAAAAATAATAATTTATTAGGAGAAATTGCCAATACTATAGGGGCTTTAAAATTGCCTCTTTGAATATCAATAGTCTATGAATTACGAATTTATTTGAGCTCACAAACTATTGATATCCTTGCAATAAATGAGTCACGTTTAGATGAATCCATATCTAATGATCAAATGTTTATCTCGGGTTATATTTTGGAAAGAAATGACAGAAATAGAAATGGTGGAGGAGTTGCACTTTACATCAGGAATACTATAAATAATGAGATTATGCATGAATTAAAAGATGATCAACTTGAGTGGCTTTGTATAAAAGTCACAAAACCTAAAACCAAACCTTTTATTGTTGGTATACTTGGTATAGGCCTCCCCCGCCTCAACCACTGACATTATGAAATCCTTTGAATCACTTATTGAAAAGATTGATACATTGCGTTTGGAAACTAATATCATTGGAGATCTAAATTGTGATGTGAGTGCCTCCCCCCTTAATTCTAATACTAAACATTTACTTGATATATGTAATTTATACCCATATAATCAAGTCATAAATGAGCCTACAGTACTCGTATTACTGAGACTACTAGTACAATTGAGAAGATATTTTTGAAGAACTCAACCACAAGAAATCGTCTTGGTCTCCACCCGAAGGCGATTTTTCCTCCCTTGATCTTTTCGTAAGACAATGCCGCCATGACATTGATAAATTGCACCCTCCGCGCAGAAAACAAGTTCATAACCTTAACAAAGAAGAGCTTCTAGCTTTAAAGTCATTGCGATGTCGAGATGACGTTGTCATAAAAACTGCGGACAAAGGTGGCGCTGTTGTTGTCTGGAGAGCGGACTTGTATCGACAAGAGGCTCTTCGCCAATTCAGTGACACCATCTTTTATACTAAGTTGAATTCCGATCCCACTCAATCTCACCAAAAATCCGTCAAAACTACCATCAAGAATTTCATCCAAGCCGGCGAATTGCCTGCCTCTGCATCTAACAACCCCCAGAACGCCTGTCATATATTTCCTACCTAAAATTCATAAACCTAACAATCCTGGCAGGCCGATTGTTTCCGCTTGTAGTTGCCCCACCGAGCTCATTTCCAGTTTTCTAGACAACGTTATGTATCCTTTGGTTAAGAAGTTGCCTTCTTATATCAAAGATACTAAACATGCTTTGCAAATTTTCGACCAGTTACATTTCAGTAGTTCCGATAAATTTATTTTCACCATGGACGTAAAGTCCTTATACACCGTCATTCCCCATTGTGATGGCCTTGAAGCTCTGAAGTTTTTCTTTGATCAGCGACTTCGTTTAGCTCAACTAGTGCTTACCCTTAACAATTTTTCGTTTGATGATGAACATTATCAACAAATATAAGTGGTGTTGCGATGGGCACCAAAATGGGTCCATGCTATGCTAACTTATTTGTTGCAAACAGATCTTTGAACAATACACGGGTCCCTTGTCTGATTTCTTCGGCAGATTTATCGATGACTGTTTAGGAACAGCGTCGTGTTCACGTGTCCTTTTAGAGCAGTTCATCAACTTTGTTGATGATTTTCATCCTGCTCTGAAGTTCACGTGGGAAATCAGCGAGACCTCTGTATCGTTCCTTGATATTTTAATTTCGATTAATGGTGATTCGCTGAAAACGTCGGTCTCGTACAAGCCTACTGACTCCCATAGTTATCTTCTATTTTCATCCTCTCATCCCAACCACACTAAGCAATCTATCCCTTACTCTCAATTATTGCGTCTTCGCCGCTTATGTAGCGACGACCAAGATTTTCAAGCCAAATCAATAGAAATGAGATCTTTTTTTGTTCAACGTGGTTACCCTACCAACTTTCTAGACGCCGTTCAGAAAGCTTTTCTCGTCCCCCGTTTAGACGCCCTTGAACCACCTTTGGAACAAGTTTCAAACAATAAAATTCCTTTAGTTCTAACATTTCATCCTTTCAATTTTAAAGTTAAAAATATTATCAATCGGAATTTTCACATTTTACAAAATGATCCTGAGACGTCAGCCATTTTCACCGATAACCCTTTGGTATCTTTTCGCCGTAATAAAAACATTCGTGACTCCTTAGTACATAGTGCTCTAAAACAAAATACCTCGGCACCAGCGGGAACATTTTCTTGCGGCCGTTCCCGCTGCAACACATGCCCTTTTCTCAATCCCACTACAGTTATTACTGCCCCCAAATTCGACCACACAATCCGTCATACTTTTTCATGCACGTCCACCAACATCATTTATTGCATTTCTTGCTATAAATGCCCTAAAATCTACATCGGTGAAACTGGGCGACGCCTTTCAGACAGGTTTGTTGAACATCTTCGTTCCGTGAGGAACAATGATGTTGACAAACCTGTAGCCCGCCATTTCAAAGTTCCAACCATTTGGTTTCAGACATGAAAGTCTGTGCCATCCTTCCCATCTCAGGTGGTAACGATATTAACCGCAAACGGCAAGAGAAGCGTCTCATTTTTAAACTTGGCACCACACATCCTCTTGGTCTTAACGAACGTTTTTCTTTTATTTAATTTCCTACAAGTTTTTTGTTATTTTAGTTTGCTTGGAACTTTTTATTATTAGCTTATGCACTTTCATTCCTTTTCAAGTTTTTTTTCTTACTGCTAATATATTATCGCCTAACCCCTTGGATATTGGACCTGTCATTTCTCCCTCCCCCTCAGTCTGTTTGCTGATCAACTGTAACAATAGCAAATGATTTAACTTTTCGAATCTCATCAATTATTAGTTTGTTTATCTCCCATGCATTTGATCAAATCTACTTGTGACACCCTTTTGGCATATATATATATATAAGCCCTATTTATTTTATTTCATCTCGTCTTACTCTGATGAAGGGCTCCGCTCGAAACGTCAGTATTTCGTCACTAAATTATTGTCAGTTTACGACCTTTTCAACTTGCTATATATTCAAAACACTGTCTACGCAGCACTCTACTTTTATATATATACAGTAGAATCTGATTTTTACGACCCAGCTTTCACGACCACCTGCCGTTTACGACCACTTTTTCTAGCACGGACGATTTGTTGTTAAAATGTACCTGCAATTAGCGACCACCTGTCAAACGCGACCAGCGACAACATTTTAGCGGTCCCAAACAAGAAATTTAACCTGTCATGAGCAACTTTTTACGAGACAAGCGTTTGTCTTTTTTTGATAGCGCATCAGCGACCACCAAACGCGAAAATTGAGCGACTTTTTCAACTTAAAACTGCCACTATGTAAACGAAATATGTTATATGAAACGAAATATGTGTAGCAAATTTCTACCCAAACAAATGCTTCTTGACCTGTATTTTAAGATTATTTTACCCTCTGTAACATATGCAATGGAAATTTGGGGTGGGTGCACCAATAAGGATGGTTTCCAATCTTTGGAGTCTCTGCATTGTAGATCTGCTAGGATTATATTTGGCCTATCACGTGATATGCCTTCCACTGATGTCTTGCAACATACTAAATGGGACCCACTCCATTATACGTACAAGATCAGGTTGGCTCAATTAGCTTATAAGATAATAAATAATATTACACCGATAAGTATGTCCCATATAATAACCAAATGTAATAATAGGTATAATTTCCGCAATGATAAGAAAGTATCTGTCCCACGCTTCAATACTTATTATATGAAGAACTCAATCTCCCATAGGGGCTCTATTATTTGGAACATGTTCTCAACAGATCTGGACGAGACAGTAACAAATGCCAGAACCTTTGGAAAAATGATTAAAAGAACAAAAATCATAAATTGTATCAACTATGGTGCTGAATCAGTACAATCAGTACCAAAATATGAAGACTGTTATTATTTTTATTAATTCTTTTATTAATTTTTATATTATTTTAAAATTTATTAACCATTTGTAATACCAATTATTCTAATTAGCATAAACACACGACCCCACAAGCGACAAGCTTTAACTTTTATCGTGTTTAAATAAAAATTTATTGTATTGTATTGTATTGTACAATCAACAAGCAAGAATTTTGACCACGCAAATACAGGGAACAAGAAGATTGTTGCTTTTTAACTTTCTTTTGCTTAATACTTTCATAGGTAAGCGACCGAATTTCGAGAGTGCATAATAAATATCCTTATTAGCGACAATCCCAAACCCTTAAACCATCATCATTGTTGAAGGAAACGTTTCTAAATTGACGAAAAGCGCGGACTAATATTTGTTTGTTACTGCAATCTTGTCAGGGTTAAACATTGTTGTGCGAGATCGCAAACAACTTTGCTATTACAACATTAAGCTTAACATGGTTTACGTATGTTGTAGACCATTAAACGATCTTTGATTTAATATATCGTATGAGCTTTTACGTTTAGTACACCGCTTGAAAATGTTCGAAAACCTCGCGGGTGAGGTTCGTAAATTATATTTTCGTATCCGCCATCTTTGTTTATAACGCAAGATCGCCAATAACTTTGTGCAAATTACAAATCAATATATATCGTTTCTCCTTACTCTTTTAGTCTGTTTCTTAGATGAAATTGCTGTAAATAAAATATTTTCGCAATCAAAGATGAAGTACGTACGCATTGGGTTTTCTTTCATGGCGCGCATTATCGCCCAGCAAGCTCTGTTCAAACTGTTTGCTGTTTTTCCGAGATTTTTTCTGGTTTTCTTTCTTTATTAAGAAATATTATATTGGTTTTAAATTGTAAAGCCATCTTTCAGTCGAAGCCATATATATATATATATATATATATATATATATATATATATATATATACCACTATTTATATAACACAGCATTACCACCACTGTCTATATACACAGAACCCGCGACTAGGCTCTCGGCAACGGTTTCCGTAGTTCAGTGGTCAGAGCACTGCACTAGCATCACGGGTTCTATTCTAGCCAAAAGGCCTCTAAGTTGCATTTTTCGCAACTGGTCCCGATTTGGTCTTAAAATGTATATATTCCAACACTCGAAATTTTCCTTCACAATAAATCCTTAGAACCTGTAATTTAATCGAGTGAAATGCCAAATATTACTTGTAATATACCCAGAATCTTATCCCGGCATTACCACCACTATATGTACAGAACTCGTGACTATTCGCAGGGTCGCAACTTCGATTCCAGGGTGCGCTTATATGCGGGGGAATAGGGTAAAAGGTTTCATTTGGATTAGTGATCAATACTCAGTTCTAGTCTTAATTATTGGTATGAACGTGCTGCAAATGAATTAGCCTCATCATGACAATCCAGAGGCATTGTCTAAGTTCGCATTTGTCTATGGCCTCATGCCTCTGGATTGTCTAAGTGGCCTCATGTAACTTAAAGTTCATTACAGTACTCATCAACTTTATGGGTGAAGTTTCATATACAGTAAATCCCAAAATGACATCACATAGACTATCGGTAGTAAAATTTGAAATTAAAATCAGCTATTATTTCTAAAATAAAGCATTATCGTAAGAGTTAGAGTTAGTATTAGGGTTATGTTGGGGTTTGGACTATGTTTTAAATACGGGATATTTATATGAAACATCAGCCGACTTTATCCTTGTTCAATCTGGGCTTATTGTAAGATTAAAGTATCAAAGACTCTGGGTTAGTGAAGACACATGGCAAAATGCAGCTAAACTGCATAATACAATGCCACTTTTGAGACATTACTTTTGAGACTGGCTCCGTGGCTCCTCTGTCAGTATGGAGCCGTGGAGCCGTGGAGCAGTGGAGCCACATAGTGTATAAAAATTACTTTACACTTAATAGTGTTAGCATTAGGGTGATAGTTATAACAAAACTCGTCAGGCAGGGGGTTAGGATCTTTGTTGTTTTGACAGTCTATATTAACTAGGTTATATAGTTATATAGGGGTTCAATTAGTTTTGATGCTTAGAATAGGGTGTGTTGTGGAACCATGGAGCCTTTATATTTAGATAAAGCTTGAAAAATTGGCATTGTATTGTGCAGTTGCTCCCAAAATGCTTGAATAAACTATAGTATTTTCATTCATAATTTATTCGCTTTGTTAAGTTTTCCTCCAGAAGAGCCTGTTGAGATAATCAGACGCCCAGAGCATATACGTCCACTGCACTATGTTATGAATATATGATTATTATCTTGCTCTATGGATTAATGATCGTCACTGATTCATTGATAATTAACTATTTGAACTTACATACAATTAAATATACATCATAATATTATAACATCCAACAAGGTCCATTGTCGACATGATCTCCCAACAGAATACAACATTTAGATCTCATTCTATTGTTTCTGAATCACGATTGCTCACCTCAGGTGCTCCACACTTTCCTTTATGCGGATAATCTGAAAGACCAGACGCGTAGTTGACCGCCATGTTGCCTTGGCGGTGTATTAACCAAGGGGATTAAACCCATAGAGATGATTCCACCGGGAAAAAATACCCCACCGTGCATTTTTATCGTGGGTTGCACACAAAAACGTTCCTTTTAAAGAGAGATGGAAACTGTTTCTATTGTAGCACAAGAAAGCGAATATGAACTGGAAAGGAAGAAGAAAATTCAAGAAAACAACGAAATATTAAAGAAGATATTTGGCGAGGAAATCTCGGAGCTAAGCAGAAGTCCACGAAATATTCGAACAAAGATCAAGCCAACAAGAACAAACAAAGCTGCAGACTGCAGCTTTGTGCAAACGCCCAGGCGAAACCCCAAAAGAAGTGCGCGTTCCTTCCCGACTAAAGAGGAAAGCGAAGAGTCTGACAGCGAATCGACGGCTGAAACAAGGTTGGTGGTTCGGTGGATGGGACCACTGACCAAGAAGCGGCGAATTGGGCCAAATCTTGACAATAACCACAATAACAATTATATTGGTGAACATGAGTATTGTGACGGTATTGATATGTTATATAGTAAGAATAGGCGTAAGATCGTTTCTCCGCGTGTTCTGAGGGCAGCCAGTGATTTTACTGAGGAAGACTTATTGTTGGTTGCCAACTCTGTGTCGGAGAAGCACAAAGACCCAGATGGTACCACATGCCATCAGTGTAGGCAGAAAACAGATGACCTGAAGACCATATGCA
This sequence comes from Chrysogorgia sp. JL179-B06, assembly GCA_035772405.1. Lineage (NCBI taxonomy): Eukaryota > Metazoa > Cnidaria > Anthozoa > Scleralcyonacea > Chrysogorgiidae > Chrysogorgia > Chrysogorgia sp. JL179-B06. The sequence goes on along the minus strand of JAYKKM010000475.1, from coordinate 1,720,717 downwards.
GAAGTGAGTTGTGCTATGGGATCAAGGGACAGTTTTGTGGACCATGTCTGAGGAACCGTTATGGAGAAAGTGTCAAAGAAGCACTTCTTGATCCAGAATGGTCATGCCCCCCCTGCCGTAGGATTTGTAACTGCAGTTTCTGCATGGCAAAACGAGGGCGCAGATGCACCGGGCAAATGATTCAGTTGGCTAAACAGAATGGGTATCAGGATGTGAGGTCATTTCTGGGAGATTAAACTGCACATTACTCTAAATGCAAAATTGTGAGTTGACAGTTTTTAATAACTTACTTTATTTTGGTAATTAGGATTCACTATTGAAATTTGTAACCTAAAAACAACAGATTTGTTTTCGTTTTTTGTAACAGTTAATTGATTAAAATTTTATTAATAAGAAATAAGCATTAAGTAAATAACATTGAACGATGAAAGTGCTTATGCATTGAAAAAAAATACCTTGGTTTCCCGACCCTACCTAGTTTTTGGCCAGTAAAATGCTGACCCTAATCTTTTTATTGAAATTTTGAGAACAGGGGGGCTGTAGCCCCCCGTCGGGGAAACTTAACAAATTAACAATTTGTTGGGGAAAAAGGTGGAAGAAAAAAAGAAAAAAAAGTTTGTTTTTTTTCTTAGAATCCTAAAAGGTTTTTTATGCATTAACAAATGTTTTGCTAAACAATGTCAAAGGTAATCATTTTTTTTATTGGCACAAATCCATCACCTCTATGTTTTTTCGCACTCTCACTATCATCTAGTTTTTGCGTGAATATTATTGTTAGAGTTAGTTTCGCATACAGTAAGGAAATACTGACTATAAAATCATGATTTTCACTTTTTTATTTTAATTTTTTTGTTAAAACTGCCCCCAAAATGCAGGAAATAGCGTTTCAGAGGCTTAGAAAATCAAAAATCCCATGGCGGAGCATGCCCCTGGACCGCCCTAGAGGAATTACCACTACCTGCGTTGGGAAATTCCTTGCACAACCTCTGTTTGAGAAGCCTGGGCCTGAGTTGCAGCTTGATTTGCATCATGGGATAGCAAACATAGCATGGTTTTGTAAAACCTATTGTTCATTCATGCAATGTTTGGGAAAAAAAAGAAAAACCAACCTATTCTACCTATAATTGCACTTGTGTTAGGCAAAATTAATATTCATATTTACCACTTGTGCTAGTCACACTTGTGGTATGAATATTTTGACATACATGTGTGCGATTGAGAAGAACAAGAAGGCTGGAGAATCGTCAGCTATTCAGTGACAGTGCTGTGTCAATCAGAAAATCCACTCTTGCCGAACTGTCACTGCTCATATTGTCAAGAAATTCACATACATTGAAAGAGCGATAAATTAACATAATATTCTGGCCTCTATAAGTGTCATTGCCCAAATTCTTGCCATATACAGTAGTTATTCTTCATTTTAAATGTCGAATGTGTGTGATCTGGTGAGTGGGCATGAGATAGGTACTTAATATATATACAATTTACCCTAGTTAATACCTGCAGGGATAAGAAATAATAAACCCAAACAGGCTTTTAGCCAGGCAGCAGGCTATGGACGGCCACTTTTGAAAAATCAGATTTTTGGAAAAGAAAATATTTTTCTCAAACAACAACTTACAGGTTTCCCCCTTTGTAATGTTTTTTGTATTTCTGTTAGCTGCTGTTTATTTTAGCTATTGTGTAGGTTTTGTTAATACTAATTTTTATCAAGAACATGCAGACATGACAATTGATTGTGAGATCGATTTAATGTGGTATAGGTATATGCTGTAACAATGCCCACCAAAATTTTTGGACGGCAACTTTTGAAATCCTGACCCCAAATAACACTAATGCTAAAGCCCTAAACTTGTCAACCCCCCAATTTTGCAAATTAACAAGTAGCAAGTTGCCAATATTGCAAAGTTACAATCACACAGTACATATTTATTTTCAGCTTATTTAATTTTAATGTACAAATTAACAGTAAGCAATTGCCTTAGTGTATAATACAATTACCATAATTTTTTCCATAATGAGCTTTTCAAAATATTTATATACACAATACAGATAATAGCCAGTTTCGTCATTCGCATTCAATTCCTAAAAAATATTTTTTAAACTGTTACTGATTTGACACCATCAATATCTAAGGATTCTAAGTCAAATTGTGGTAGTCGGTTGGCAGTCAATGTATCGGAAAGTAGTTACTTAAAGTGGTCAATTAGCCTGCGTAGCTGGCTCTAGGGGGAGGGGTGGGGGAGGGTGATCTCGGGGGGAGAACCGAGATCCCCCGAGAGCCAGCTACGCAGGCTACTGGTCAATTATCTGTAGCGTTTCTTTAAATTCACATTGTCTACCGTCGTCCTGGCTCCAGAGAAAAAATTCGAACTCTCTTTCGCAGGATTTTCAATCTTAGACGACCAGTGGAAATGGGAATCATGACGAAAATGTCGCGGAAATTTTGTCGCTGGCGGCAAGAGAAATGGTAAAGTGAAAAATGTATATTAAGGCGATGTTACACTGTGCAATGTTTCATGTAATATATGAAATACGACGAAGACCGAGGCGGATTGGGAACACCCTTCCGAGTGTTTCATAATTACATCTCAAACAAATCGGTGTTTTAAAAGAAAAGGTGCTGATTTCCTTTGTTTTCGGATCATGAATTATTAAAGTTCCTATAACGTCTGTGGCGATTTAACATATTTGTAATCTATGTATTCTCCTGAGATAAATTGTAGAAAATTTCATCTTCATAGACTTTTTTGCTGTTAAAGTTGACGGAAATGACGTCAAATCCCGGCATCTGTGAACAGGTTTTCATGAGTAGACAGATTCCCGATTTCACGTCATTTCCGTCAACTTTAACAGCAAAAAGCCTATGAAGATGACATTTTCAGCTGACAAGATATATTACAATTTATCTCGGGATAATCCATAGAATACAAATACGTTAAATTCCCACAGACGTTATAGGCACTTTAATGAATTTGAAATGCAACTTGTGTTTCGCAAGGCACAGTTTCACCATCTTTGTGTTTGTGACAAGGTACGCAAGAGCACCGAGTTGCCAAATAGAAATATTGTGAGACAAGTTGCAGATGATGTTTCATTGTGCAACGCTGAAATAAATTACTGCAATCCGACATTGAAGAAAGTAGAACTCGATTCCACTTTCTGCAAAGATAGCAGCAACTTGTGTCGTAATTTTCGCTGTTGCAAGGTATGTTGCACTTAATAGCAATGTACAACTTATTTCGCAACACCGTTGCACGAAACATTGCACAGTTTAACATCGCCTTTTATAAGGTCTCCATAATATATAACTCTTGATTTATATGTACAAGCTAAAATAATATATACTGACTAAACAAAAAAACCTGTTTCATGGATAAGTTTACATCCATGGGACCATGTATAAGTATATGAATCAATAATAAAATCTCATAGCCGACCAATATTATGTCGACGGTTAGTGTGTGAGTCTAGCTTTGATGTAATTTTATGTAAAACTTAATTCGATTTGAAATGCCTTAGCAATTATATATGAATAATATCATATAGATCCATCATATAGATCATATAGTGATATATATATAACTCCAATCAATAATTATAATATAACTCCATCATATAGTGATTATATATAACTCCAATCAATAATTATAATATAACTCCATCATATAATTATGTTTCAAATGATTTTTTGGAGAAAAATCGATTCGAAACAGAATCAGCGGTGTCCGTTGTGACGTCATTGCACCTAAATCCAAGTGCTAACTTTTCACAGTGTTTTGATCTGTTGCTGAAGTGACTTTTCAAAGTAACATAGGTTAAATCCGAAATGTCATCCAAAGATTTTGACGCAGTGACGTCATGGCAGATACCGCTGACATACTAGTTCGCAGTCGTATCACCGTTTTAATAAATACCAGAATGCACTTTCCGCAATTGACGACAAACTCATCCTCAAACTTTTGAATTATTTTCAATTCTACCTAAAGTCAACACAAACTGCAGGGAAAACAAAAACTGTTTTATCACGCATCGATGGATTTTAATAACTTGGACAATAAAAGCACAAACTCGCTAACAATATTTAAAAATGAATTATAAATCAGGCATAGTTTGACGCTACTCTGGCTTAAAAAGATTTTGAACGTAACTTTAAAAGTTACTGTCCATGACCCAATGTTTCGACACTCCAATCTAGTATCTTCATCAGGGGTGATGTTGTAAGGTTAGGATCCCTATTTATACCCTCGTAGAACCGATGATGACGTTATCTATTAAAAGATGCAAATAAGCTTCTGGTAATAGACCACCGTCATCTTGATTCAATGGGGCGTGGGCGCTATTGATATGCCAAGCCACCAGATAATGTATCTGATGGTACCGCGGATTAGTGGTAATAATTTTGGAATTTTCCCACGTAATCTCATGGTAGGTTACGCACGCGTGCTCCGACAAAGCAGAATTTTCCTCTTTTGAAAAGAAAACTGACGTTTAATCTGACCGATATCACATGCAGTCATTGCACTGAATGGAATAAATAGCGTCTTTTCCCTGTTCCTTCGCACCCAACATCAAGAAAGGTTTTTAAGCAACTTTTATGTTGAAACTACCTAAGATTATTTTAATTGATAACGCTAATGCTCTTTGTTCAATGTCTTCCATCTGACTAAATTAACAATGACAGCAGAATCGGGTGAACCATGATGTTAATAATCGTACACAAAACCCGAGTCATACACAAAACTATAGTTGTATTTAGACAAAAAGTCAGGCGTTATATTAGATCCTCAACAGGCAACGATGTTCTGTGATCTAAAGTAACACCCTGTCTTAGTCCATTGTCGGCAATTGTAATAGCAAGATCAACTGGTATTTTGGTGAAGAGAGAAACGACGTTAAATGGTACCAATAAAGTCCGCAAATTCAAGGAAATTTTTTACTGTGTTCTCCAATTTCCCAACAATTGGTGACAAGACTCAATATACCATATGTTGGAGAATTGGTCAGACTAAACGTCAGTTTCGTACGCGTTTAAAAAGAACACCAAAAGGCAATAATCTTTTCAATTATTACCAGGAGGCTTGCCACTCCCCATTGAATCGCGATGACGGTGATCTATATCACCAGAAGCTTATTTGCATCTTGTTAATAAATAACGTCATCATCGGTTCTAACAACGATCACCCCTGATAAAGACACTAGATTAGAGTGTCGAAACGTTGGGTCATGGACAGTGACTTTTAAAGTTACGTTCAAAAAACATCCCGTCAAACTATGTCTGATTTATCATCTGGTTGGGTTTGGAAATTATTTATCAATTTAATTGGTTTCAAAGTGCATGTGAGTGCATTTTACATAGTTTATAAAAGTGATGTAATGTTATTTGATGTGATGACTTGTATGATGTAATGTACCTTGTGACGTCTACATGTAAAACTGACTTTTTGGTGAATCATCTGCATTCTCTTATTATCATATATTATAGTATATTATTATCTTCAGACAGGAGCAGAGTTGCACATATTTTGTTAACGATGTGTCTGTGAATTTTTGAATTATTGTAAATGTTTTTACGGCCTTGTAAAGTCATATACTTCAATATAAAAAGGTAGTTATTTTTTGTTGCTAATGTTCTTTAAAGTTGACATCAAAACAGTCGATACAATTATTGTGGAAACCTTAAAGTGCCCCTAACCTCAACATTTTTTATTGTCTTATTTGGAAGAACTTTTAAAATGATAAAGTAACTTATTTTGAAGATTTTCACTTCTTCGCTTTCTTTGTGAGATATATCAGTTTGTTTGATATGCAAATATCTGGAATGTCGTCACACATGCATAATGAGTTATCAGAGAATGTTATATATCTTTGCGTTCATGAAATAAAAACACTAAAGTGTGAATAACACGTGTGTGCGTTTCTCCCACAACACCAAACTTCTTGATTTTAAAGGATTTCGTTCGAGAATGAAAGAGATATACACATTTCTCCAATAAGTCATTATGCATGTGTGACGAAATTCCAGACATTTGCATATCAAACAAACTGATATATCTCAAAAAGAAAGCAAAGAAACGAAAATCTTCAAAAGAAGTTACTTTATCATTTTAAAAGTTCTTCCAAATAAGACAATAAAACATTTTGAGGTCATGGGCACTTTAAACGTGTGCATAAATAAAATTGAACACCACCATCAAAAAACACTTCAGTGAAGTCACTGATGTGGGTGTGATTGAATATTATTACTATATTAATTGTTTTAAACTTTTTTATATTCTCAATATAATTCAAAGTAGAGATTGACGTATGACGTCATCGCGGAAAATGATGCATGTTGGTATTTATTAAAAAATTCTGTAGTTGGCCATCTAAGATCCTCTAAAGTGATTCATCACGACAAGTTCAATAACGTTTGGTGAATTAAACATTTCCTCTGCCACTTGTTGGTGAGACCATCTCAAAACATTCTTACCATTGACTGAGTAAATATACTGTCGTACCTAGAGAAGCGTTGAGACATTCATTTCAAAATATTCTCTTCAGAATGAAAGGAAGTAACTCTTTCCTGTCCGACTGAAAAACATCCAAAATTGAACCACCTCTTTGTTCTATAGATATCTCTGGAAATAACCATAACGGTTGCGGAAGACATACATTTTCTGAAAGCCCAATAAACGGGCTTTTATCAATGCGTTTGAATTTCCAGAAAAGATATATGTTAATATAAATTAGCATTAATTATCATAAATTAGGTTGAAAAACTTTCATTTTCCTAGAAACGCCCATATCTTGTACGTCCGCGTAGCAGTTCGTCTATTCTTTTATCTTTCAGTCCAGAGTTTTTTATGAAACCAAATCAAACTAGGTGTGTGAGTGTATCTCATGTGTCTGGCGCTTGTTGATTTTAATCTCGCGTTAATCTCGCGTTACCGTGTGCCTTGTTTTGCGATTGACGACTTCATCAGTCTTGTAGGACTGCCATTACGATTGGGCCGGACAGGAAAGAGTTAAAGTTCTAGGGTTGATATCTAAGCTAATATTAAAAAGGCTATGCAGATTGGAAGCTTGTTATTAGGAACCGGCTTTTCCTGAACTCAACCTTATGCTAACCAATGAGGCGAATTAAAGACTATTAGCCAATCACGAAACCTGTTCGTATAGCTAGGTCTTTACATGCGATTTCATTAAATAACCAAACACAGGGTCGTGACTCTTTAGTATACCCAAAAGGTCGAATGTGGAGAGAGGACTGGGACAGAGTTTGCCTTAATTTGCCAACCCACGTCTAACGAGTTTTTTAACCCTAACCCGTAGAAAACTCGTTAGGCGAGGGGTTAGGGTTAGGATATTTGTTGTTTTGGGGTTGACTCCAGTCCTCTATCCACATTTCGACCTTTTGGGTATATTAAGAGACACGACCGTGCCCTGTGGCGTTCGTTAAAAATGTCGCGTCAAAAATGTCGCTCACTATTGATTCCTTACGAACGAAAATTCACACACAAAATGTAAAGATATAATAATTTTTAGAATAACAATTAGTAATGTGCCATTACTGGCAAGGGAAAAATTATTAGAGCGAGGGTAAGTGTTAGGGTTAGGATTTTACTAACCTAACCACGGAAAGAATTTAGGTTAGAAGGGAAGGGTATAATGGTATAAACTCATGCTTGAACACTTGTTACACTCGCCGTTATACCTTGATACCAGCTGCTGCTCCTGGACCGTTGGGATCAACAGTTTGAACGTAAACTGGCATACTCCCTCGAATAACAAATCCATAACCCACTGCATCTCTCAGTACCTTAGAAAACCCAAAAACACTTTATTGTTTTCCGTTGCGGAATAATCGAGTTTTTCAAGAGTATAGCGCAACTTGGTCAACGACATTCGTTGTTAAAATTGGCAGAGCAATGATTTTAACAACTTTATGGGAAATTCGTAAGACTATAAATCTCTTGCTATAGGCAGCTCATAATGGCGCGAAAAATACGAGGATAAAAATGGCGAAGTTGTACTGAGGTCGGTTGTCTAAAGCCCGGATAATTACTTACCGAGATAATATAATAATAAAGTCCTATCCAACAGCTAAATTCGCTGTGAAAACTATACAGGTTAGATACGATGTTATATCCGCCGAATAGTGACTTATCTGGGCTTCGTACAATCTAGCCCAGGTTGATTATGTGATATGTGACGTATATATCGGTATTTGTTCTGAACAGGACGTAAGTATTTGTAATTTGTGTAGGTAATCATATGATAGCGAGTATGAATTTAGGATTTACACTACGAGACGTGATATTTGAAAAGTTGCGCGTTTCTTATCCCGCATATGAGAAATTCGATTAATTACAAATAGCCTATGACCTAACTTACGAACCAGGTCCCTGATATGTAATTTCCAGCTCCAATTTTCATCCATTTTGACCCCAAGATACTTACATGATCGAACACGTTCTAATTGCTCACCATCAGATGATTGTAGCTCGGTGTCTAAAAATCTCGATAACATCTTTTTGCTGCCAGCAAGCATGAATTTCGTTTTCTTAATATTTAGCGACAACCTGTTGTCAGAGTACCAGCCACAGACTAAACCAAAATCATGTTCCAAAGTTTATTTCAGTTCTTGTGATGTCGAAGCAGTAAACATCAAAACTGCATCATCATCATACAAAATAACTCGAGATCTCCACAGCATTTGGTAGACTATTGACATAGATGTTAAAGAATAAAGGTCCCAATATACTTAGAAACGTGGACATGCGCAGAACGGACTTGACGTCACCTTTAATTATAGTAACACTGCAGTACAATTGATAACATAGTTGTCCTCCTCTCGACCAATCAGAATGCAGTAATTTTATCATGCATATAACACATATATTTAATTGATATAACAAATACATGTATCTGATCATGACGGAAACAAATAACGTCTTATAGACGAATTTAACTATCTAGAGGAATTTAATTCGTTTTAGTCGTTGCATTATGCGACGTATAAAACAACAGCTTTAGTGATATATAAAACCTACCGATATCTTAGTCATGACATAAGGATTTGTTTTGTCCTCCAGTTCTTCTACGGATACGTTTCTTAGGATGACTAGTTAGATAAGAGAAATAAAAAAAGACGTTTCTTAATTTAGCCTAAAAAGATTCTTATAAATGTTTACTGAGAAATTAGGCTACCAGAAATTAACGATAAAATGGCCGCCGCTTGAGGGTTAATTTAGAAAATGGCGTCCCATTTTACAGTGAGTTACATAGAGCGAAAATATTAAAATGAAGATTCTGCTTATTGAGTTCGTCTACCGTTTGTCGACGTCTTAATATATGCAAAAGCGATTATCAAATTATTCAGTTACCGGTTTGATTAGATCAGTCAATTCATAGTCACTAGAATTATATTGTCTGAAAACGCGACGAACTTCAAAGTGGCTAACAACAAGCTGCGATTTATGTTGAAGATGCCCTGAAAGTGCACAAGTCTTTTGTCATACGTTCGTTAATATTTATACAGCACGGTTGAGTGACTAAACACAAACGCTGCTATTGGCTGCTTGCTTCATTATACAGAAAATACAATGTGTTCAGTAAGTGTGAAAGTGCACACATTTGTATAAATGTGAACAAAAACATAGAACAAAGAATTTGGCCGCGTTTCCAGACAATATAATTCTAGGGAATAGTCCCTAGAATTATATTGTCTGGAAACGCGGCCAATCCCTAGAATTATATTGTCTGGAAATGCGGCCAAAGTCTTTGTTCTATGTTTTTGTTCACATTTATACAAATGTGTGCACTTTCACTATATACGATCTGCCAATTGACAACATCTAGAGATAACTTTCGTCAACACTTGTACCACTATTAATGACGGAAATTTTAATTAAAATGTCCATTGAAGTGTCGCTTTATATGCAGGATGTGTGAGCTGGACCTTGAGGAAGGTAGAGGTTCTGCTTTTGAAGTATGGGTTTGGCGACGGATACTGAGGATCAGTTGGAGAGATAGGAAAACAAAAGAGAGGGTATGTTGCAAGTAGATGCAAAGAAGGAGGATGTTTCTTTACATTCTGCCACTGGAAGAAGAGACCTGGTAACAGCCCACAGGCTTGTGATAGCGCTGCAATAGAAGGTAGAATGAGAATGCCAGGAAAGAATAGACGTGCAGGAAGGCCTTCTACAATAATAACAATTGCGCTGTTGGTGGACTATACCTCCATGCAGCAGTCCGAAATTGCGCTTTTTGGAGACAACGAAGCCTACCCTGTAGTCTAAAGCACATTGAATAAATTAATAGTATTATGAAAATCTCGGAATAGGTTTCTTCTGAGATGTTATAAAAAGAAGCGGACGATCTCTTCTCACCTGGTCTGGGAGTTACAGATAGCGGGCCTGGAAATTCGGTTGGTGACGGTGGAGTGTTCGGAGGTGTTTCAAAACTTGACTGTCGACGGCAATTTAATTCTTCAACAAAATAAAAATAATAAGACCTTGACCTGGCCCTTTTCGAACCGATACCTAAATTACATAGACTTTGTAAAGGTAAATTTCGAGTATAAATATAACATTGAGCACTTGCTTTCACATAATAGCTTAACAAACACAAACCTTGGGATTTATTGATTTTAAGCATCCTCGTAACGTCGTATGTATTGTCGGATTCTGTCGTCGGCCTGACTACGTCGTTTATCGGACTTTGGTTCGTTTCCGAGTCTTTGAGACTCAGCACCGTCATTAGTTTCAAACTCTTTAGATTCTCTACAGTAAACTGATAATAAAGACCACCATCTTGGAAATTGTTACCACTCGACACTAAAGTATAGAATAATAGTTAAGAACAGCTTGTATGAATATTTCGGAGGATAGTATAGCTAAAGTCAAGCTTAAGGACATCAATGCACATAAATGCAATTGTATGAAAATATCCAGAGCGAAAGAATCTATCCCATGTTCCTACATCATTAATGATAATCTGCTCGATCAAGTATCAACTCATAAGCATCTTGTATAGTCATTATATATTCAGAATTGTCGGGAACATCAAGTTGTGCGAATAAAAAATTCAGATAAGGTTGAAAGAGTTCAACGTAATGCATCAAGATGGATTTGTGGTAAAGATATCCCATATGAAGAGAGTTCTGGATTGATATCCCATATGAAGATAGTTCTGGATTGGCCCCACCTTATCGGACTGACGAGAATACCTTAGCCTCATACAACTTTTTAAGTTTGTTAAGGGTGAATCCATATTAGCAAACCGTACGGACTTATATAGGTCTTTTGATACTAGAAGTACTAGGAATTCCCATCGTTATAAATTATGTAAACCTTATGCAAGAACGAATGTTTTTAAAAACTCTTTTTGGAACAGATATATTGATAAATGAAACAGTTTACCAGAAGTATAGTGTTTGAATGCGCATCGGTAGATAGTTTTAAAAGAGCTCTAAAAAAATTATACTAATTTTAGATTAATACCTTATACCTTACGATATACTAATACCTTATGATTTTAGACTTTATATATGTGTATTTGTATTATAATTTATTTGGGGTGCAACTTTATATGGGGATTTGGTTCCCTTCTGTTGTAACCCATTTGTCTTTATCTTTGTAGATTTAGCACAATAAAGTTGTTATATAAAAAAAATCATATTATGTTAATGATTAAGTGTTTCTGCTACAAGTGGCGTTTCAAACTGTATCCAAATAACCATGATCCTCTAATTAATACGATTTTTCACATTTCCACTGGTTTGTGAAATGAACAGGCAGATTAACAAAATATTCTATAAACCCAATCTTTTTCCAGGAAAATTGTGTTTTTATTATAATGATTAATGCTCAAAATGTGGATATTTTCTGGTTCTGGTAATTTTGAAATATTTTAATAATTTGCTGAAAGATTTGTGTTAAATTTAGTTGCCAAGCTTTTATATTCTATACACACATATGAAGGATCATGCAGTAAGCTGCGTAGCGTGTCGCGCAGACACGAGGGTACACTTTCACTTCGCTCCTAGATCGTTTTCACTTCGTCTTCCATTCCTGAAGCTGACTAAAACTAAATAAAATTAAATCGGCGAAAATTTAAAGAACTGGGAAGTTTAGAGTGATAGGATTTTCGAACTCTCGTGATATATTTATAAAATAATAATTTTCAAAACAGAGTTTGGTTTCTTTCGATTTATCTTCGCGCAATCTTGTAATCAATCACCGCTTCAAAAGGCAACCGTTGGACCGTTTGTACAGACGCTTGACGAGGGTTTTTTATTTGCTTACGTGACTCATGAGCAAACAATTTTAGACGCATGACTTCCGATCGTATAAATTGTTTCAGAACCTTACGTTGTTTGACGAGTCCGCCGTGCAGCAGTGTTTCACCAACTTGAATGCCGTCTTCTCTTGAATGAGCTTCACCATTGATGGTAAGCCAGTCGACCAGTCCGCGTCCCAAAAAACAAGTTTTGAAAATGCGATCTTTGCTCTTGATGTCTTGTAGAACAAATTGCTTTTGGTCTGATAGAATCCTAGAAATCAGTACTGATTAAATGTGATGTCAAATTATGAATGTGATATAAAATAATAATAATAATAATAATAATATAATAATAATAATAATAATAATAATAATAATAATTTATTTATTTTGGAATAATTATTTAAAATCCAATAAAAATAGAATACAATATTAACAGCTGATCATTGAAATATAAAAATTATAAAAATTTTTCTAGAATTGTTCAAAAATTTTGTTCAATGTTATAATAATAATAATAATAATAATAATAATTAATATAAATTTCCTAAGGAACAAAATGAACAGGCAGAATGGCTACAGGAATTAAGGAAAGCTGGAAAGCGCCAGGTCATGATGGAGTACAAGGATCTTGGATCAAGAAATTAACATCTTGCCACCAAAGGATAGCGGAGCAAATGAACAAGATCTTGAACGGAGAAGTAGAAACCCCTGACTGGATGACCAGTGGAGGAACGGCACCATGCCTTGTGTAACACCTTTAAGTCTTTTACTAAGGATAGTTAAAGCGGGTTATGAATTTAAAGGTAAACAGCAAAAGATCAATCACTTATTGTTTATGGACGACCTCAAGCTCTAATGCAAAAATGAAGCCCAAATTGACTCTTTAGTGAAAACTGTGTATTTATTTAGTAAAGACATTGGGATGCAATTTTTGGAATCAAGAAATGTGGAGTACTGATACTGAAAAGAGGAAAGACTGTTAAGTACGAAGGAGTAGTACTACCAAATGGAGATGTCATGCATGGAAGTAATTGAAGCTGATGGCTATAAATACTTGGGAATTCTTCAGATGGATAGAGTGATGGAAGAAGAAATTGAGGATTGTGTGCCTAAGGAACAGTATAAGAAAAAAGAAATAGAGGAAAGAGTACAAAGATGGAGAAACAAGAAAATGTATGGTCAGTTCCTCAGAGAAGTGAAGACATTGACAAGGAGATGTGGCGATGGCTGAAAAAGAGTGATTTAAAGCCAGGAACAGAAGCTTTGATATGTGCAGCCCAGGAACAGGCGTTAAAAACTAACTACATCATGTTCACATAGACAGTAGGCTCTGCGTATAAAAAGGTGAAAGCATGGGACACCTAATCAGTGAATGTATGAAGCTTGTTCACAGAGAGTACAAACGACGCCATGGCGATGTGACTATGTGGAAAATATGACATAGAAAGAGTAGATAAGTTGTACGAGCATACCTCTGAAGGAGTGGTGATAAAGATACTTTGGGATTTTATTATCCAGTGTGACCATTACATAGAGTGTAGAAAATCAGATATAATCGTAGTAGACAAACAATGCATGATGCTGTATTATATATGCAGATATAATCGTAGTAGAAAAAACAATGCATGATAATTGATATTGCTATCCCGGGAGACAACAGAGTCGGAAGGGAGGAAAAAAGATAGATAAATATGACGAATTGAAGCGAAAGGTTAAACGACTGTGGTCGATGAGGAAGGTAGCAGTATTTCCAGTTGTATTTGGAGCTCTAGGAGCTGCGAATAAAAAGTTTGAACAGTGGACAGAAAAGATTGGTATCAAGGTGAAGATTGCCGATGCAAATCCAGAAAACGACGCTACTTAGAACAGCAAGGATACTAAAAAAAGATTAGAAAGCTAAACAATCCAGTGTCACCTTAGTCAACTGGTTGTAGACAGCTGTCACTAATGAACACCAACCAAAGTTGTGCAAAGAAGACAATAATAATAATAATAATAATAATAATAATAATAGCAAGAGCAAATAATGAGTTACATCGCAAAAGAACAGGAAGGAAAGCAACTAAGAAAGAGGTAAAAATCGTAAAGGAACTGAAAGATCACATAGAAGAAGGATCAGTAGAGACACAGGAACTTGTGAACGCCTCGGAAAGATGGTTGGATGAGTTGAGAGTAAAGAAAGTTATACTAGAAAAGGTAGTGGTGAAGAGGAAGAGAAGGAAGAACAACGCAATATTTTCAGCAGATGAAGTGGGCTTCTATAAGAAAGTTAATGGGACAAAGGAATTCAAGGGTGAGCGCCCCACAATGGAGACGTTTGTTGAATTCTGGGGAGGTATATGGGAGGAAGAGAAAACTACCACCGAACGACCATGGATGAATAAGATTAAAGAGGAACTGAAAAGAAAAATTAAAGAAGTAGAAGATATTGATATAAGTGAGGAAATAATTGGGAAAATCATAAAGAGGAGGAAAAACTGGACTGCTCCTGGCTTAGATGGGATCCAGAATTTCTGGTGGAAACGGTTAAGCGGAACCTGGCAGGCACTTGCAAGGAGTATGAGGAAATGGATTGAAGACCCAGATAGTATCCCGGAATGGCTGACAATACTCTTGACAGTTGACAGTGCTCTTGCCGAATACTGGGGACTTGTCACCTGAAAAGGATTACAGACCAATAAGTCAATAACTTGCCTGAATATATCTTATAAAGTTTTTACAGGGATACTGGGAAGATATATGAAAGAGCATGCAATACGAAATGACATCTGGGATGAAGGACAGCTAGGAGCCACAGAAGGTGTGCTTGGGATAGTTGACCAACTACTCATTGATAAATGTATAATGGATGAGGTGAGGGAACATAAAAGCGATCTGTCAGTTGCTTTCTATGACTACCAGAAGGCGTACGATAAAGTGCACCACGATTGGATGCTCGTGGTGTACGAATGGATGGGGATACCAAAGAAGGTGATTAAGTTGTTACAAAAATTGATGAACAATTGGAAAACGCGACTCGAGTTGAATATTGGGAGAGAAACAAATACAGAGCAGATGTATCACTACTATACGGTGTGGCTTTTTGCAAGGAGATAGCGATAGGGTACTACCTAAGCGAAATTCCAATCACAATGCTTTTGGAGGAAACAAGAGGGTACAGGATGGGACCGCCTCGGAAAGACTCACGGAGAGAACACACAGCTTGTTCATAGACGACTTGAAGACTTACCAGGAAAGCCATAAGCAAATGGAAGCTGCCAATGAGATAATCGTAAGAGCCAGTGATGGTTCAGGAGCAGTGTATGGTGTGAAGAAATGTGCAGAGATTGTGTTTAAACGGGGAGAGATGATCAAAGAAGAAGGATTGATGATACTGGATGCGAAGGTAGAGGCATTGGATCCGGAGAAGGAGGAGTTTTATAAGTTCCTGGGGATTGAACAGGGAAAGCAGATTGATAAGAAAAGAGTAATATTAAGAATAAGAAAAGAAATACAGAAGAGATTGGAGAGCTTGGTAGAGTTAGAGCTGTATGATAAGAACCTTATGAGGACAATCAACTGCAGAGTAATACCGGTCGCAGGATATGCAATGAATGTTTGCCAGTTCACCAAAAAGGAACTATATGATCTTGAAATGATGGTTAAGGAGATCTTACGCAGAAAAGGAATGCTAGGGAGGCAAGGAAGTGACGAACGGCTCTACATGAATAGGCAGGATGGTGGGCGAGGCTTAAAGAGTCTGAGACAGGTCTACAAAGAAACGAAAGTGCGTGTGGCAACATACATGGTGCTAAGCTCAAGCCGATGGAGGCGAGAATATAACAGCGAGTACAAAACCTGAAAAGGGAAGCAGAAAAAGCACTGCAGGAAATGGGACTTGAAGTCGACTTCAGGCAGGAGGAGATTTGGAAAGTTGGAAAGAAGGTGGAGAATGATTGGTCAGGTTGTTGGAAGGGACTGAAGGAGAGAAGGGATATCAGGATAAGCTAAAGAACGAGTATAAAGAGAAAGTCATGCAGAGCCAAGTGTTTGCAAGGCAGGAAAAAGAAAGCCACATGTGGTTGAGCTCAAACGCTACAGCACAGAAGACAGCAGGGATTATGAATATGTCGGAATAAATGGTTGAAACCCGGAAATGGAAAGCGATGCGAGGAATCGGAGATAAAAATGGAAAGTGTAGGTTATGTGGACAACATGCACGATGAAACCGTTCAACACCTGCTTGCAGGATATGAAATACTGGCGGGATCTGAATACCTCTGCAGACACAACAATGCACTGATGGTATTGGGAGTCAATTGGGCAATAGAGAAAGGACTTCTTCCTGAAAGCACAGTATGGTGCGGAGAGAGATGGAAGAAGGGACATGCACTCAAGGGTAATAAATCCAAATGTTGTTGGGACTTTGAGTACAGAATGAGGAAAACGAATACATCACGTAGACCCGATTGACCTTGGAGGACGAAAGAGAGAAGAAGATATGGTTGGGAATGTCGTGCCCAATGGAAATGAATATAGAGGAGGTAACGCGAACCAAACTGCGAAAGTACCAACGGCTTGCGTTTGAGACTAGGGAGAAGAGACCAAGTTATGGATGGGTGGTGGTGTGGAAAAGACGAGCAAAGCGGTGACAAAAGTGATTGAGGGAGAAAGGAACGTAACAAGAATAGTGAGGACAATGCAACAGACAGTACTTATGGAAGGAGAGACAATTATACGGAAAGTGTTGAGTGGAAAAGTGCAATCGGAGTAAAACTCGGTTAACGTCCCAACAATTATTGGTGGGAATGTCTCATTGGCCAGACTTTACTTTTTGATCTGGCTACGTGCTACATAATAATAATTAATAATAATAATATTCAAAAATAAAAGATTCAGGTTAAGGAGAAATCGAATGAGCACGAACCAGCACCTGTAACAGAAAATGAAGAATGTAAGATACTGTGGGACTTTAATGTCCAAACGGGTCATATGATTATCATCGATAAAGTGAAGAAGGTAAACACGAAAGAAGTAGAAAAGATAGAAAAATACCAAGACCTTGCTAGAGAACTGAGAAAACTTTGGAATATGAAAGTGTCGATCGTTCCAGTAATCATCGGAGCGTTGGGGACAACACCAAAAAAATATTTGCAAATGAACGGAGGATATCAGTATTAAGACCAGGGCATTGGAGTTGCAAAAAACCGTTATCATTCATTCTGCATGCTAGGATCCTCAGGAAAGTTTTTGAAATTTGAGTAGTCTTGTTGACACTGAACTTTAGGAACTATAATACCGTTGATAATATTATCAATGTGAAAGTTATACAATATAATAATAATAATAATAATAATAATAATAATAATAATAATAATAATAATAATAATAATATTCTGTAACTATGAACTTTAGTATATGGCCAAAGCCTACTGCTAAGTTTAAATACATAGTGTCAGCTTACTATAAAACTATAAATTGTCTCTAGATTTAAATAAAAAACAGTCCACAAGTGTAACAAAGGGTCACCTAGGAAACAATATTTTAACCCTATGTCTCCATATATATTTAGCCACAATTACGTTCGAAATAGAACACCATCTAAGCAATAGCTTTAGATTAACTTTCTTAATCTTTAGTCCTCTCAAATCCTTATACACGTTGTGACGAATGCATCCTAGCGCACCGAAACATAACACCACTAGGCGGAAACTCCATGCTCGAGATATCAAAAAGTCACACAACTGCTGGTAGTGACGCACTTTACAATCGTATATGTTAACTGCAAGTACAGGTTCGACAATCTCGCGGTTGAGTACATTAATAATAATAATAATAATAATAATAATAATAATAATAATAATAATAATAATAATAATAATAATGGGAACTTTATTTAAATCTTTTGTTATATATACAATTATAAATCTCGCTCAATGAGGTAATTTACAATTGACTACTTGAACCACTATAAACCATCAATTAAAGATTATACAAATGAAAATATGAATATATACGTCTATTTTATAATAATAATAAAAATAATAATAATAATTAGAGAGAGATAGAGTATAGGAGAATAATAAGTGTGTAGGAGAGTAGATATAATCAATAAGTAGATATAAGAGTGTATATAATATAAGATATATTCAAGATAATAAGAGTAGATATAATCAATAAGTAGATATAAGGTGTAGGAGACCAGATATAATCATAGTAGACAAAAAAGAACGGAAATGCATGATAATCGATATTGCTATCCCGGGAGACAACAGAGTCGGAAAGAAGGAAGGAGAAAAGATAGAGAAATATGATGAATTAAAGCGAGAGGTTAAACGACTGTGGTCGATGAGGAAGGTAGAAATAGTCCCAGTTGTAGTTGGAGCTCTAGGAGCTGTGAGTAAAACGTTTGAACAGTGGATAGAAAAATTGGAATCAAGGGGAAGATTGAGCAAATACAGAAAACGACGCTACTTGGAACAGCAAGGATACTAGGAAAACATTAGAAAGCCAAACAACCCAGCCGTCGCAGCGTCACCTTAGTCTAGTGGGTGTAGTAGACAGCTGGCACTGATAAAAACCAACCGAACATCAAGTTGTGCGAAGAAGACA
This sequence comes from Chrysogorgia sp. JL179-B06, assembly GCA_035772405.1. NCBI lineage: Eukaryota > Metazoa > Cnidaria > Anthozoa > Scleralcyonacea > Chrysogorgiidae > Chrysogorgia > Chrysogorgia sp. JL179-B06. The sequence continues at coordinate 1,701,856 of JAYKKM010000475.1, read as the reverse complement.
AATAATAATAATAAATAACTAGTTAAAATGATTCTGTTCAAAACCAATTGTTTAAAAATATTCATATTAATTAAAACTGGGAACTAAATTAGTATAATAATAATAACAAGATATTAAATATAAAAGAGTCAAATAGAAAATAGTCGACTTTCTCCATAATTAAGTTCAATGTTCGTTTCCGATGCATGTCTTAATGAGGATACTCTGGTGCCTCTTATGCATGCAACCGCTGATCTAATTAAGGCAAACAAAAGAGAACATCCCTACTTCTGTCTTAATCAGCAACAACGCATTCAACCCACTTTTAGAACAGTGAGGCTTCTCAAACCGGATAATATGAGAGCTCTTGGCTTGGAAGCTAATTTGGAGAATTGGGAAGCTGTGCTGGGTGTCAATGATGTTGATAATAAAGTGGAGGCTTTTAACAACATTGTTAGGCGTCTACTAGAGTAGATTCTTGTACTCCAGAAAAAGTCGGTAGAACTCACCCAGGTGATAAGGAATGTATTACTCCATATATTAAGTCGCAAATCAAAGCAAAGCAACGTGCGTATATAAAAAGAGACGATGCAAAATACCGATATCTGTGCTCCAAGGTGCCAACTGCCAAGGCTTGTTTCCAATGCAAATGTTAAGTTCTATGAAGACAAGGCTTGTGATCATCGTCGATCTAACCCATATAAGTGGTTTAAATCAATTCATGCATTAACACCAGACGGCAAAGACTTCTGCCCCAACTACTGAGGAACATAAACGTTTGGCTGATAATCTGCGCGAAGTCTTCACAGCTCCTTGGCATAAGCGTGTTCCATCCTCGATGGATGTTAGTGACTTGGCTGAAGCACTTGAAGATCGACCTCCCATCATACCCAGTATTGGTCAAGTCAAATCTATCCTGAAACATTTAAAATCTAGGAAGGCGACAGGATCCGATGGGGTGCCTGCATGATTTTTGAAGCATTACCATGCTCACGATATCATTAAAGCTAGTATCGAATAGTGCAAATATCCCACTGGGTACAAACATGCATATATCAGCCCCGTACCCAAAGTCAGCCCTCCTTTAAACATTAATAACGATTTCAGGCAAATTTCAGTTCTCCCACAAATAGTCAAGGTGTTGGAGAAACAACAAATATGACCTAAAGCTAAATGCTACACAACATACTTTTATGGAGCGTAGATCGACAGTCACAGCATTAGCCAGTATAACACAAGATTAGTATGATGCAACTGATAATTGTAATGACGGCAGAAAGGGAGTTCACGTTGTATTCGTAGACTTCCGTAAAGATTTTGATATGGTTGACCATGGCATTCTGCTTATACCAAACTTGCTAATATGAAAGTAAGTAGAAGCTTTTGGTTGGGGATACAAAGCTTTCTATCGGACAGAACGCAGCAAGTAAAGTTACCTGGTACTCTGTCTGAAATAAGGCAGGTAGTCGCAGGAGTTCCTCAGGGCGGAGTCATCTCTCCTATGCTTTTTAATGTGCACATTGACGACATCGAGGATTCACTTCCTCTATGTCATCTTCCTCTATGGTGCCTCTATGTCATCAACGTGTAAGTATGCTGATGATTGTACTACGCAATATGAAATCATTTCGAATGGAACATGCAGTCATATGCAAGAGGTGATGAACAACCTACAGGTCTGGGCTGACCTAAACTTGATGGAACTTAACGTTAAGAAGACAAAGGAGATGTGGATTTACCATCATGGTAAACATATTCAGCCAACTGCACCTTTGAGTCTTTCTAACACCATTTTGGAAAGGGTCTCTGAATTTAAGTTATAGGGAGTGTGGGTACAAATTAACCTAAAGTGGAACTGCCATGTTCTAACAGGAGGTTATATCAACTGAAAGCGTACAGGAAAGCAAACCTTTCAACCGATGTTGGATTAACTATGTTTCGCCGGTTCAAGGATTAGACCTGTACTTGAATATGCTGCACCAATCTGGGGAGGTCTACCGAAATATCTTGTGGATGAGCATCAGCATGTCCAAGACAGAAGCCTTGACATCATTGGTCTTCTCAGAAATACTCTGCCACCCCTTGCGTTAAGATGTGAAATTCATACAAAGTGCGAGTTACAAATAATTGTTGACTGTACTGATCATCCTTGTAAGCGGTTACTTCACAACCCTTTTGAACACGGTTACAACCTTAAGTCTGAACCAAACATCATAGAAGCTTGCGCTTCCTCTACCGTAAGACATGAAAACTCTTTTATTCCTAGGGCTGTAAAAATTCTTAATAATTTAAATCATTGTATATAATCTACTTAAGTTATTTAAATTTCTTATTCCAGGGCTTTAGATTTTTAATAATCAATCACTGAACATATCTTAACTAAATTCTTACTCAATTGTATTTTATCTATTTATTACTGTGTAAAACCACTGTATTTCTTTATTTCTTATGCCTTAGGTGGTTAATAAAAGTTTATTATTACTATATTCCTGTTTCTTTGCCTGCTCTTGCTTCCTATATACATGTAGGGTCTGGATACTGGTATTGCGATAGCTAATTGGCGTGCGTGAAAAACCCTTACATCAAAAATCAAAATATGCATTTTGCCGCCGAGCCCAGAATCACCTGGCTCTTATATCAGCTCTGGCATCTTCTTGTCTGTTCGCTGTTCTTGGAAGAATAATCTTTCCATTAATTAAGAGGTTGTAACTGTGGCTCTTTCTCAACATCGGTACAAATTTCTCTCAGCCAATCTGCTGTTAGGTCACGGATCTCGTTGTGACGGGCAATGATAAGCCCTCCATGTGGGCATATCATGGTATGGTCAGCTGAGAAGCTTATTCCACAGATTTGGGCAGATGGCATCTCGAAATTAACCTTTATTTAGGTCAAACCCTTGATCTTTTATTGGTAAAGTAACTTCTGCAGCTTCGCTTTCTATTTGTTCATTCTTTGTTTGTGCAGACTTGCTTTGATATTCTGTAATTCTGGCTTTCTAAACACTTCGACCTGATCTTTAATCGTTTCCTTAAATGGATCGCTGATCTTCTCCGATGCAGTTAATTAACCATCTGCTTCGAGTATGGGATTTGCGATGTTAAGTCATCCAAGGCGTGTTAATGGAATTAAGGAAAGCAATTTTACAATGATGGAGTACCAATTCGAGGATATCGACAAAGAATGCATAGGGCTTGGCAAGAAAGAGGTTTATTTCCTGCAGTAACAAATGTTGAATAGGAAGAAATACAGAGACGTATACTACAGGAAAAGGCAGATAAAGAAACACAAAATGTAGAAAGAGGGGCAAGTGATCTATAGCGCTAGCGAAATAGAGAACAACATTATACGGAACAAGATGGAGAACATAATGATCCAGTCACATATGCAAATGATACGGAGGAATAACGGAATGTTGGAGCAACGAGTTTACTAACGGATGAGATTGAGCAAGCCACAAAAGAGAAAAGAGAAATTGTTAACAAGATTGTGAAGCTAAAACAGTTAAGATGATAGAAGTTGCAATTTGAAGAAAGTAGATAGAAAGAAAGTGTTATTATTTTTATTTAAACACATTTAGAACATACATTTTCTCCAAGAGCAAAGCTCATCGAGGGAGTGTTAGAGGAGACAAGAAGGGCAAACAAGGTGCACATCACAGAAACAAAACGATTACTGCAGGGAGCTGTGGGTTTATATGTGGCAGAGAGGTTGGAGATAAGGTTGAAGAGAAGAATCGAAAAAGATATTAAGCGACTACAAAATGATATTGGAGTATTAGAAAGAAAAAGAAGGAGAGGAAAGTATAAGATGTTGGAAAGAAAATATAAGATCAAAGGAAAGGGATTGACTGTTGTATTGGAGTAACTGAAGGAGAGGGCCGTTAGTTGCCAAGAAAGCAAAAGGTGAACAGATACATGCAAATAATTAAGCAATATTCATTGTGGATCAATAGAAGTTCTATCAAGAACTGAATGGTGAGTGCAAACAAGAGAAGATTATACCGGATGCTGAAGAAAGTAAGACATTTGGGGGCAGTATATGGGATAACACAACAGAACATAATGATGAGGCAGAGTGGTTGCAAGAATTAAGAGAAGATATGGATTATCAAATCCAAGAAAATTTACACATTAGCAAAGATAAAGTAGAGATACAGTGCCGAAAGATGCCGAACTGGAAAGCGCCAGGACCTAAAAGTGTGCAGGGGTTTTGAATCAAACAATTACAGCGTGCCACTAGAGAATAGCAGAACAGAAAAATTACTGAATGAAGATGCAGAACTTCCGGATAGATGACGAATGGAAGAACAGTGCTATGCCTGAAGGACCCCGAAAGAGGCAATGCTGCAGACAATTTCAGGCCTATATCAGGTGTGTTTCAGACCTATATATGTGGAGAAGGCATACTAACCTAGCAATGGCATGGTACCACACTCATGGATTGAAAAATGTTTGAAAATGTTTGGGATTGCAAGAAATGTGGAACAATTCATTTGTAATAGTATGACGAAATGGAAAACAGAGTTGACTGCTTGCGGAGAGAGTTTGTGTCAAGTGAATTGTCGTGTCTTGAATATGCAGATGTTGTGTGGGATGGCTGTTTGGAAACTGATCGTGATCTACTTGAAAATCTTCATTTTGAAGCGGCTAGAATTGTTACAGGGGCAATAAAAGGAACACATAGAGAAAGTTTACTTGAGGAATTGGCCTGGGTTAAGCTAAAAGACAGCCGTAGTGATCACAAACTTGTTATGATGTATAATATTGTAAACAATTTAGGACCTTATTTATTAGAAATCTGTCCTATTAGAGTTAGTACCAGGTCAATCTATTGTCTTCGTACAGGTGACGACCTTATACAGTAGTTCCTTACGCTCGTACCGAACGCTTCAAAAAAATCTTTTTTATCTAGCTCTTTAGCTAGCTTTAAAAGAAATATTTCTATTTGGCGCAACAATCCGGTTGCCAATAATTTATACAATGTCGGTAGCCATTTTGCGGCTGTTCTTCATATGCGATTACGATTGCGTAATAGTGCACTAAATCAACACTTATTCCTTAAGAACTGTGTGTCGTCTCCTTTTTGTATCTGTGGCTGCATTAAAGAGACGATTCTACATTTCTTTTTTGACTGTGACAGATATGCTGCTCTTCGTATTAGTTTCCTTGCCTCCGCTGCTCGGTTAATTGGTACACAATGGTCAAACGCATCTAGAGAGTTTCGTTTACGGTGGCTCTTACACGGAAATCCTGATATTCACGAATGTGAATATTTTTTTATGTGTTCAAAACTTTATTATTGACTCCAAACGTTTCTCTTAATTCAATTTGCTTTTGACCATGTGCTCCTTAATCATATTTTTTCTGTATTTTTGCTATGTCCGTTTCTCTTTTTCCATAAAAATTGTATTTTAAAATCCATGGCAAGAATTCCGAAGATAAGCCTTTGGCTTTTGGAATAATTGCCTTTCAATAAAAATATTGTTTATATGAAAAAGGTATATTTCAATGAGATATAGCTCATCACCACTGCTATTCGTACTTTGTATGATACCTCTCAGCTTTATTCTGAGAAACGTGAAAGATGAGTATAAATTTAAGGATCGACAGAAAAAGATTAACCATCTACTGTACTGTGTGTCGTCTCCTTTTTGTATCTGTGGCTACATTAAAGAGACGATTCTACATTTCTTTTTTGACTGTGACCGATATGCTGCTCTTCGTATTAGTTTCCTTGCCTCCGCTGCTCGGTTAATTGGTACACAATGGTCAAACGCATCTAGAGAGAGAGTTTCGTTTACAGTGGCTCTTACACGGAAATCCTGATGTTTCTTTCCAAACGAATGTGAATATTTTTTTATGTGTTCAAAACTTTATTTTTGACTCCAAACGTTTCTCTTAATTCAATTTGCTTTTGACCATGTGCTCCTTAATCATATTTTTTCTGTATTTTTGCTATGTCCGTTTCTCTTTTTCCATAAAAATTGTATTTTAAAATCCATGGCAAGAATTCCCAAGATAAGCCTTTGGCTTTTGGAATAATTGCCTTTCAATAAAAATATTGTTTACAGTATATGAAAAAGGTATATTTCAATGAGACATAGCTTATCACCACTGCTATTCGTACTTTGAATGATACCTCTCAGCTTTATCCTGAGAAACGTGAAAGATGAGTATAAATTTAAGGATCGACAGAAAAAGATTAACCATCTACTGTACATGGATTGACTCCCTATAGTGAAAACGGTTTATCTATTCAGTAAGGCATGGAATTTTGCATCTAGAAGTGTGGGATATTAATTTTGAAAAGAGGGAAGGTCGTTCAATATCATGGAATGGTACTACCTAATGGAGAAGTAATGAAAATAATTGAACAGGATGGATACAAATACTTGGGAATCTTGGAAATGAAAAACTTAATGGGAGAAGAAATGAGATCGAGGTTTAAAAAGAGTATTTCAGGAGGCTTACGTAGTTATTTTCAGGAGGTTTAGGTTAGTTATGAAGTCAAAACTTAACGGGAGGAACAAGATCCAAGCTGTGAATACGTGGGCACTCAGTGACACTACAGGAATAGACCTCTTTCATATAATAGCTAGCATATTAAATATTCTTTTATGTGCATATAAATTAGCCTTTACAACCTCGTTAGGAAGCAAAGATTCTTTTGAATTGCCACACACAAACGAGGCCATAAATTCATAAAGAAAAAGTCATGCAAGATCATCTTTTGGCATACAATCGTCAGTCTGAAGTGCTCTGCACTAGCATTGCAGAGTAGCGGGTTCAATTCCAGTCGGAAGGCCTTGATATTGGATTTTTCGCAACTGGTCCCGGTTTGGTCTTAAAATGTATAATATATTCCAACAATCGAAATTTTCCTTCACCACAAATCCTTAGAACATGCAGTTTAATCGAGTGAAATGTCAAATATTACTTGTAACAACTTGTTTAGTTGTTTATAATAGTCTATCACAATTGTCTTTAAAGACGAATGAATGAATGAACGAGTGAACGAATGAACGAACGAGCGAACGAATGAATGAATGAAAACTTTATTTGAAAAGGGTAACACAGGTTAATATTATGTTACCCTTTGGAATAGATTATACAGGATAATTACAGAATAAAGCGATATACAATAACATTAAAATAAACATAAACACACAACCGTATGTGCAATGATACATACATACATGCATGTATATCATTATCGTTGGCTCAGATGACATATTTCCAAAGACGTTAATAATGCGCTCTTTGGCTATAGACATATTTAGAATATTTCGTTCAACTGCCATTAAGAGTAACGCTTACTAGTCTTTCTTGTAAGGATAACGAATACGAGTTTTCACTCTCGTAATGACAGAGAAGGAGCGCTCTGCGGTTGCAGAACTTTGGGATTGCGATCGCACTTGCGCGGACGCTCGACAAAGTGTTAAGTGTGCATCTAATCAGGATACGAAAGAATTTTCAGAGCCTCCAGAAAATATGGCATAAATTTTTTGCGCCCTGAAGAGAGAGTCCATTGTCTCCGAGACTCTTTTACACAATTCAAAAACCTTTTTGTCACTAGTACTTGTTTCTCTCTTCAACTTTTCAAATTCTAATAAACGTTTTTGCGTAATCCACTGATTGAAAGTATAAGGTAAGGATGCTCAAAGCAGTTCATCGGGAGAAAGTTCTACAGCAATCATGGAAGAAAGCAAGCAAAGATATCTGGATAAACCCCTACATGGTCAGTTCTTCAAGAATACTGAAGAGGTAAGAGATAAAACATCATGGGAGTGCCTCACACGAGGAAGGTAAAAAAAGAGACAGAAGGATTGATGATAGCAAGATCAAGCCCTAAGGACAAATAGCATAAAGTCTCGGATCGATAAGCAAAATATATCTTCTGCGTGCAGGATGTGTGGGGCGTGAGAGGAGTCAATAAGCCATATTGTAGCGGAATGTAAGATGCTAGCTCAGAAGTAGTACCGGCTTTGGAGACATGATAATTAAGGTTGGGCAAATAATCCACTGGTATCTCTGCGAGTGGTATACGACTTTGAAAGGGGGTCAAATGGTATAATCATGAACCAGAACCAGTACTCGAGTCACACAAAATGAAATTGTTATGTGACTTTAGGATCCAGACCGACCACCCTAGTTCACCATACCAAACCTGGTATTGTTATGCTGAACAAAGAACTAGGTAGAACATGCCCGATTTTGGATGTCGCCTGCCCTTTCGACACTATAGAGTATTAAACAGCGATTAAGGAACAGGAGAACATTTAAAATTACCAGGATCTGCAACGGAAGTCTTTACACGAATTTGGAAGTGCGAAACCATAAAAGTCTTAACCAGAGTCTTTGCAGAGTTTACTGGGATCAGCTAGAATTTTAATAAAAGTTTTAGATAAATAGAAAACAGAAGGTAAAGCATGAGGCACATAAGGCCACGGGAAGTAGCTTAATTTATGCCTCATTTAAAACACCAGCGTTAAGATCGTTTTCTGTTATTAACAATTAAATAATAATAATAATAATAATAATAATAATAATAATAATAATAATAGAGTGATTGAGGGAGAAAGGAACGTGACAAGAATAGTGAGGACAATGCAACAGACAGTACTTATGGAAGCAGAGACAATAATACGGAAAGTGTTGGGTGGATTGGTGCAATCGGAGTAAAAAGAAAATCGGTTAACGTCCCAACAATTATTGGTTGGAATGTTTCATTGGCCAGACTTTACTTTTTGATCTGACTACAAAATTAAATAATAATAATAAACAAACTGGAGCGTGCGGAAAAGTGGTACGAGCATAAGCCAGAAAATATCACTGAAAATGTAAATGTAAAACTGCTGTGGGATATGAAAATCCAAACTGATAATAAGATAGAACATTCCCGGCCAGATATACCAGTACTAAATAAAAAGAAGAGATACTGTGCACTGATAGATGTTGCATGCCCATTTGATCAAGATCTAAAAAGAGAAATTAAGAGGATATGGCAATGTAAAGAAGTAACAATTGTACCCATTATTATTGGAACACTCGGAACAGTAAGCAACCATTTCGATATGTGGCTAGGAGGGCTATAGACATCAGATACTTCAAAAAGCTTGTTTGTTGGGAACTGCAAGAATATTGAGACATGTGCTAGACATCCAGCTATAAGATAATGAGCTGTGCGAAAACTGAAAATAATAATAATAATAATAATAATAATAATAAAAATAATAGTAATAATAATAATAATAATAATAATAATAATAATAATAATAATAATAATAAAAGTGGTATACCTACTTAAAATGAACAGTGACGACCGGCCCTGCAATACCAGAGGTGTGATAGGACACGTACAAACTCGAATAAAGCTTTATCTCTTTTATTTCACAAGACAAGACTGAACAACAACATCAACCTCAGAGAGGCATACAGGGAACACCTACATGAAGTAGGATATATATGAATACCTGTGATAAAGGTCTAGACCCCGGTAGAGAATTTCAGTTTCTTCGTTGGGAAATCCGGTCCCATCACCTCGACGAAAACGATAAAACAGCATCTGGTCTTTAAAATGGTGTTCATCACACACTACAAATTCAAATAATTAATAAGTGAGGAAGATAATTGTTAGTAATATTAGAAACTTGGGAGAAAATGTTATCTACTTTGTGCACACACACAGCGTTGTGCAGGCATTATAGAAATACAAATCGAATACTGTATTAAATCGAATACTGTTTTGCTTTTGAAGCCAAGTAATTTTAACGTTTTCACACTGAAGAAGCCTGAACATGTGAAACGTCTGTAATCTGCCAGGAGTTCGTGTCTTTTTTCTTATTCTTGCTCTATTCATATATCAAGCAAAATAGGATAGCTTGTGCAAGCATCATAATTTAAAGGACACTCCACCTCACAAACCAGTGTTGCTTAAATGAAAGTTTTTGTATTGAGTTAAACGAGAATGGGCATTAGCTTTCAGGTTTTACAGAAATTTGGCTTTGTTTATTTTTGGCTTTGCCGCCATTTTTGTTCTGATGGCGGGCGAATGCAGATGTTCATTTTTAAGAAATTATGACTACTGGGGCAAAGTATATAATGGGGCCCTGTTCCCTATGCAATATACTGAATTTAGTGTACAGTAGTACTACTACTGTACACTAAACCCATTTTTCTGATTTTTGATTTAAACACGATAAAACAAAGGTAAATTACAGGCGAAAATACACAGACAACAGTTATGGGAACGACTCTTGTCCCACACCAGCTGACCAGCGGGAGAGGGTCTGGGGACGAGAATGTGGCTTTCCAGAAGACAGGGATTTGACGACTTCCAGGGATTATTATAGGGAAGGCAGGCAGCTGAAAGCCTGATACCTTTATTAATGATGAAAAGGGCCCAGTCTACTGTAGCCTGCGTCGCATCCGGCCTTATATCGGGTTTCAAAAGGTCGGATAGGCTAAGTCTACTGGGGCAAAAACCAAAAAAATTCCTTCACTACTGGGGTAAATGCCCCAGTAGTTATAACGTTAAAAACTGCCCTGGCCTATATCACCCCAAATACGATATTATTGATATAGATTCTACATAAAATGAATAGTTGAATGATAAAATGTTTTATGATTTGAGCTTTCCGTTGATGTTCGATAAAGTAATATTTGGTATTTCACTCGATCAAACTACATGTTCTAAGGATTTATGGTGAAGGAAAATGTCGAGTGTTGGAATATATACATTTTAAGACCAAACCGGGACCAATTGCGAAAAATACAACTTCAAGGCAGAGTCGCGGGTTCAATTCCAGCCGGAAGGCGATATGCTAGTGCAGTGTTCTGACCAGGCCATTGCCGAGGTCCTAGTCACGAGTTCTGTATATATAGTAGTGGTGGTAATGTCGGGATAAGATTCTGGATATGTTACAAGTAATATTTGGCATTTCACTCGATTAAACTACATGTTCCAAGGATTTATGGTGAAGGAAATTTCGAGTGTTCAAATACATAGTACATTTTAAGACCACCGGCTGGAATTGAACCCGCGACTAATTCGTGACCAGGCTCTCGGCAACGGCTTCCGTAGCTCAGTGGTCAGGGCACTGCATCGATGTTGCATTTTTCGCAACTGGTCCCGGTTTGGTCTTAAAATGTATGTATTTCAACAGTCGAAATTTTCCTTCCCAGAAGACGTTCTATAAATGTTTGTTTGTCCGAAATGCTAGTGAATGTGACGTCACACAGTGATAATTTCGGACACAATATTCTGCATGCTGCTAGAGAAATTTGACCTAATTCTAACGTGTATATGGTATGCTTGAACGCTACACTAGAGATCTTTTCAACTTTTTCAGTCAAATCCACACAGTAAGCAAGAAAGAAAGCTGACGTCATTAGCACTAAACATTTTGTCACCCAATTATTCACTTCATGTATGTAGAATCTATATTAGTAATATCATATTAGTCTATATCACCCTGCAACCGCTTTATCAAGTAACCGTCTCTCTGATATTGGATTCCGAGTAACTGAATGGTTCTATTTCACTGGAGATGAAACAGTTGTGGGGTAATATTTAACTCGATGATCATTTTCATGCATCAGTTCGCTGGTAATAAATCCCAAGCTAAACAAATATTCAAGACATAGTAAAAACATACCTGCGCAAACAGTTCATAAATAAATAAATTTCGCATATCGAACCACTTCATTGATAACATTCGCTATTTGCATTTTGAGTAAAGGCGGATTTCCAGTCCTCGCACGAAGCAACTCGCAGCTCGCTGCGGGTACTCGCATGGTTTCCACTGTATTTCCACCACATGCAGCTCGTTGCGATAACTCGCCGCGGGGTTTCAAGACCGATGAAGCGATAGCCGAGTTTTTTTAACAAACTTCGAGGTGTTTGGATATCCTGATGAACCACTCTTCTGAGTGTTTCAGATATAGCACCTCGAATAAATCGGTATTTACGAGAAAATCGAGGTGAAAGTTCGATTAATTTATGTAATTTCTTCCCTTCAATATCTATGCAAATATACACCGACACGGTAATGATTTCCTTTGTGCAGTTTTCCCCAGTAATTAGTAATTTACTAATGATTTGAAATGTTGACATAATTTGTTTTGATTGGTTATTTACTGCGAGTACTAACTATCTGCCGAGTGCTCGCAGTGAGCTTGCGAGTGCTCGCAGCGAGCTGCGAGTTGCTTCGTGCGAGGACTGGAAATCCAGCTTAAAGCCCGGCGCACACTAGAGCTATCTGCTTAGCCAAACTTCATTCGTGACCGATGGCGTAAGGCGTTAGCTCTAGTGTGCGGGGCAGTTTTGTAAGCATTTCGTCACTCATGCCGTCTTTCACAAATATTCAACATGTTGAATAATTTTTGTCACGAATGACAATTTCCTCTAGTGTGCGGGGAAGTGAAAGCAGCGAGCTTACAACTTTCCGGCAATACGCATGCGTGTTGAGGTTCAAATTTCAAAAACAACAACATAGCGGCACCTAGTGTATTGGTGGCTGATGTAATGTTAGACGATCAAATAGCTGATATTTGGCCAGATTATCCATGCCTTTACGATGTGAGATCGCCGGAATTTCTCGGGATCCTCTGCATTTAGTTCGCAAACAAGATTTGCATATACCCCTTGTCCTTGCCGTCTTAAAATCCAACGTTTTGTCCATATCTGTCTGTTTGCTGCTCTTTAACGTCTACGACGTCGCCTCAAAAGCAACAGAAACAACAATGTTTCTTCGTCTTCTTCCTCCAAATGATCCGCCATGTTTGTAAGTTTGTTGTTTTGAAATTTGAACCTCAACACGCATGCGTATTGCCGGAAAGTTGTAAGCTCGCTGCTTTCACTTCCCCGCACACTAGAGGAAATTGTCATTCGTGACAAAAATTATTCAACATGTTGAATATTTGTGAAAGACGGCACGAGTGACGAAATGCTTACAAAACTGCCCCGCACACTGGAGCTAACGCCTTACGCCATCGGTCACGAATGAAGTTTGGCTAAGCAGATAGCTCTAGTGTGCGCCGGGCTTAATGGAGAGCTCAACGATCTTAGTAACCCGGTGTAGCGGTCCAAGATTGTCACCGTGCTCAGATTGTACCGATCAGTTCAAGCAAACCAAACGATTGATTCATGACATTTTCAGTTTGTGGATAATTTTCCAGGAAGAAATCTAGAAATTAGTTGAATATTAAATCCTATGTTGTTGAAAGTTGAAACATTGGCATGGCGTTTAATCTTGGCTCAAATTACGGTACCAAGCTCAAACCTTTTGCCAAATTCCGATTGCGCCTTATCGAAAGGAATGAGCAATACAGAGCATCTTGGTATGTGCGAAAATTCGTTCAAATAAAAATAGCTGATACCTCAACATCATTATCATGCGGACTCTCAACCGGAACAATATAATAGAGACCTTTAGATTTGAGGACGAAGACGAGTACGAAGACGAGTTTACCATTGCGCATGGTTCTTTTCCATTGTTGTTTCTCCACTGCGCAGAAAAGTTCGTCTTCGTACTCGTACTCAATCTAAAGGTCGCTAATATCGTATTGGTAACGTAAGTTACTTCTATAAACACCACAAATGTAAAACTGGTTGTAGAAAATTGTGAACATGGAAGTCGAGAACTTGTAGACTTAATAAACAATATTAAACAAGTTTATCTATAATGGACAAAATTATCCGAGATAGCTTTCCTAGATAATTCTACCGGCATTATCAAGTAGTTTACAAACCTGCTTGCACAGGGAGCCCTAGCTAGACTTGTGTAACCGTTCTCGAAAAAAATTGATTTAGTCCCTCCCTTAACAACTCTTCCCTACCAGTACATAAGCGGCTATTGTTATATTTGGCATTAAATTGTCCTAAAATGGTCGGAATTTTTTGAAACTGTTGCATAATGGCCATAAAAACACTGATTAGTGGATGTGCGCAGTAAATGTGCGCAATGCAAAACTGAGGAATCACCGTGCGCATGCCCAGGACAATCTCAGCAAGGTACAATCTCAGACCGCCACACCGGGAAGCAGAAATATTTTTGGGATCACTTTCCATGGGAAGCCATCTGATTGGCTAACCCGAAACAACTTTTATCCTAACCTAACCCTAAAAAACCCTAATCTTAACTCCCACACCCCTGAGCAGAAAGTTTTTTTGGGATCACTTTCCATGGGAAGCCATCCCAAAAAAGTGATCCCAAAAAATAATTTTGCACCCAGGACGTGGACGTCAAGAGGACGTGAGATGGCGTGAGCTAGCGTGGATTTTATTCAAATTCACTTCCGGCGATAAAGACTTTTCAAGATTTGACGTTCTGTCTATGATGTGAACTGTTTTAGGTTTTTTTGTTCGTAACAAGGCGAGTACAAGCAAAGAAACAATTGGAGATAAAAGTTATGTACGCTTTTGTTTTATTTATAATATTTCTTATACGTATAAGCGTAAGTAACGTTTTTGTGCATAGATAAAAATAGCTCGTAATGTTGGTAAATATAAGGGCTTAGATATTACATTTGAATATATAAGCACCTCTATATAATTTCGTTTTTGTATTTTGAAAATAAAACCCCGGAAATGTAGTTCTTGTTATAGTTTTTGTCAACGAAATGAAGCAAAAATAACGTTGAATATAGAATAACGTTGTCGAGATGTCCTCAGTCTAGCGTCCTCGACCCAGTCCTCGTCGGTCAAATCACGCCATTCTACGTCCTCTTGACGTCCGCGTCCTGTTTGCTAAACTGTCTATTGAACAATAGCATGACGCGTTTAAGACGTTCTAAAAATACTTGCACATACATATATCAGTACAATTAATGTTTACAGCGAACAGTTCATCAAATAACTTTCGCTCTACCTCCGGCGATCAGAAGGTTATGGATTCAATTGCAATCTGCGACTAAGAAACCTTTTCCGAGCAATGTATAGATCGATAAACTCGCGCGATCCATATGTTAGGCCCCACATTAATAGTCATAGTTCACCACTTAGATAACTCGCTCTACTATCCGAACAGCTCAATGGCAGCAATAACTGTATCTAGAGCATCTCACTGGAAATCATCAGGTTTTGGATTCGATTCATATCTCGAACTCGATCATATTGTTTTTAATCCTAAGTAATATATAGATCGAATATCTTTATTAGTCATGCATGCAGACTAGTACAGTTCGAGCTAGCGATTCTTCAATATATATATACTTAGCTACAGTAACTCGTGCAATAACCTGACAATTACCTATACGTATTGCAGTACGTACAATACACCGAGACGTATCTCAGTATTTCAATGGTTAGAACGTCTCATTAGTGGTAAACCTTTTTCTGAGCAATGTAGCTCAACGATCTCCATTCATCATATATTGCAGCAATACGAGCTAGCATATTAAAAATTAAAAATTAAATTATAAAGAATATAAAATTAAAAATATAAGCATAGCGTGATTTATGAAGGTATACTACGAGAGTGACTCCAAATGTATCATAAAATTTACAGCTAGAGACCTTTGTGTCGGAGACAAATTCCTATACAGTCACACTATACAAAGGTTTTCGATATTTCAGGAAACATGCAATCACCGATTCATTGGTTTTGGAATTTTCACTGTGATTTCAACACGGTTATAGGTGATATGTATGCTTACCATGGTGTATAAGTCCATTCTGCAGGAAAATGTCCATGCAACGCACGGCCATTCTCCTGCTACTTGCCTCGAGGTGGTCGATCAACCAGTCGACAAGATCACGGGCGACGAAGCAGCTCGGGTAGACACGAAGATGGTACCGACGATCTTTAATCAAAGGTGGTTGCTCGCAGTGTAGACGACTCCTCAAGTGTTCACATGCAACGATCATGTCCACTTTACGCGGAGGAAAAACCATGGTTTGTTCTACGAATGAATTATATGATTGAGACCCAGACGTGTTTTCTCACGTTGGTGAAAAACAAAGGGAATTTAATCCAGAAACCCAAATAAACCTTAGGGGGTCGTAATAAGAACACGACAATGACGGTTAATCATTAATCATATGCTTGGCCGATTAGCTTTATGGCAGCTAAACCTGATATGGCAGCAGTCTGACATTCTGCCGTGTTGAGATTGTCCTGCTATAGTAGGGGTTCATTTATATAATATCTAATATGAGTCGGGCTATCCTGGCTTTTTTCGCGAACATTTTGCCAACTTAATTTTAGTCGAAGTACTCTGACCGCGCCAGAAAATCCAATGAACTTTATTGCTGCCGCAGCGAGCGAGCAAGGTGTATTGTACAGTAAAAATCCGCTAACAAGAACCTACCATTATTAAGAACCACAGGCTGAAATTAAGAATTTGTTTATATAAGAAAATATAAGAATATAAGAACCTATCACAGGCTGATTGGGTAAAATGTAGGTTCTTGTTTAGCGGGTTTTTACTGTAATGCAGTTTTTCAAATTTTGTCCACTGCATCGTGGTTGTGCGCAGTACGAGTAACGTTCTGCGCACAACATGCAATGGGGGGATATGAATGCAGTTTCTTTCGCTGCACGTGTTTGTATATTCAGCTGTGGTTTGCCTGTGGTTTGCTCGGTTTAGTGAAGTGAGTTTAGTATTTAATAAATGCTGTCTTCTGTAGCGAGAACGTTTTGTGAGGGGAGTTTATTTAATAAATGCTTCCTGGTAAGTGGGAGTTGACGAGTTGTCATGTCAATTTTAATTCTGTCGCACGCCTGCCTGTAATAAAACACTATGAATAAAAATAAGCCTCTGCGGAGGAGAGAGAATTCTGTCTTCATTCAGGAAAACGTTTGGAGCGTCATAAGCATGCAGTAAATATGTGTTTCTAATATGTCACAAATATGTAAATTATCTTGATGTAAATTTTCTATTTGATCAACTGATTTTGACTGCCAAACGAAGTTGTTGGACGCTGGGTTGATATTAACGTGAAACCGTTTTCTTCAGAGTTCGTTGTTAAGTGCTTAAATACCAATTGTCATTCCCGCTTTTCGTATTGTGTTTTTTGAAACGACTTATATCCATAAATGTCTATTCATCCTCGTCGTATGCTAATTATTTTGCATTGTTTTGTAACATGACACAAGCTAAAAATCATTTCCGCTTTTATCCACTTTCGATCAGCAAGGCAGCATTCACTAGCCATACTGGAAAGTTCGCTTTATGCACGCCATAGATTTTACGCCAGGAGTATCCACCAAAATATTGCGCCACGCCGCCTATTATGTCGCGTTCAAAGTGCGCCAATTACCGGCTGGCCGCTGGGGACTGGTGAGAATCGTGAACACTGAACACATCGCTCCAAGCGCGCCGTCTTGAGAAGACCCTGGGTACGAGCTGGATTTAACACAATTGACAAGTAAAATAAAATTTTAAAAATCCATATCGTATTTATATATATATATATATATTTATATATATATATATATATTTATATATATTATAAAAGTATATTATTAAGTCTTCGTAATAAAAGTACATTATTAAGTCTTCGTAATAAAAGTATATTATTAAATCTTCGTAACAGGTAGTTCACTTAAGTTCAGTCGATATATATCATCTATATAAGTTGTAAGTATTAAGTATTTATAGCAAGTAGTTCAGTCGCACATCCTCTTTCTGGAGACGCGTCACGACTTTGCTTCTCGTTTTGAACTTTGCCCGATCGCCCAGAATTGGCGCAGCGTGCCTTGGAAGGTTGCCATCCTTGTCTCCTCCTAGATAAATCTCTGCAATTTCTTTCGTTGCACGATTTGCTGATTGACATGGAGGCAAACTCCAGTCGATCTTGGTTCTAAAGAGAAAATATGAATCATTATTATACATTGTCAAACTCTATGCCTCCAATGAGTAATGACCATATAATAATTAGAAAGTAAGACATTGCCATTAATATTGTCTGAACTCTGAATACACTTTAGAAAGTATGTGAATATGTTATACCTCAGAGCCAACGTTTCATTATGTTGACCACCACACATCTTTTGCGAGTTCATCACGCTATAGTATGACTCCACAACCGCTTCGGTACCTCCTTTGGCTAGGGCAATATCCACGCAAATACAGCCCTCCAAACCAATAGCTTCATAGAGTCTTGCGTCTGTAAAGATACTTGAATAAACTTCATCTTCATTTAAGCTAGTATGGAAGGGCTTATCGATGTTCTTCACAGTAACAGCATATTGGTTTGTCAACGAAAATGCTGCACCGTCTTGGACGATTTCAAGCTTTTCCAGAGAGCAGTACGTCTTCTTAGCAGGCAAGTTAAACCATGCTTGTAAATGCTCACCATCATCACTCCACAAATACTGCCTTAGTCCTTTTTTCAACCTGTGGAAAACGGAATTTGCGAAGGCTGCATCGAAGAACGATTCTTCCTGTCCATCAGCTTCACTTAGGCACTTTACGTGTGGTAGACTGCAAACATAGGTATAAAACTTTGTAAAATTGTCAACCCCATACATCTCCAGAGCTGCCTCGCCATGTTCCAGCTTCACTTTTCCAGTTTGGAGTCTTACACCACAGATTAAGCTAATGATGCTGTCAAGATCCAGACATGTAAGTATGTTAACAAGTGGTTTGGACGAAGTGGTCACTCGCGTTTCAAAAGATGATCGGAGATCACTCATGAACACTTTGATTTCTTCTTCAACTTCACGTTCACCCCGCGCGATCCAAGTGTCTACCGTTTCTATTTCATTGTCGAGTGTTCTTGTTTCCGAAGATACGACCAACCATCCTGGAACTAGGGTGGTATTTTTGAAGACACCAGCAATTATTTCTTTGGCATAACGCTTTAGTAGTGGCAGATGTGATGGAACATTGTTCAGCGAAAATGTATCTTCAAGACTCTCCATGTGTTCTCTTAGTCGCTTCCACCAGAGACCAACTTTCCAGCATGGGATACTCAAGCCTTGTAACGCTACTGATAACTCAATATAGGGTTTCAGAATGTCGCAGACGCTGCAAATATCAAGGAGGAAGTCTATTCCAGCAATCTTATACTCTTTAATCTCGGTGTACTTGAATGCTCTAAATGTTTTGATGAACAGGGGTAGACTATCAATCAACTTTCGAAATTCAACATACTGTGAGGCTGAAAATCGTGTGCTACACGAACGGCTTGTCAGTCTCAGCAATAAATGATCATCGCTTTTTGCCATCTCTATGGCATGACTTAGCATTTTCCCGTGTTGGAAAATTCTATGGACGATGCTTGAACGCTCAACCAATCGATGGAAAAATTTGTTTGAGGAACCTATTTTCCCCTCAAATACATCTTTGAGGGCAATGTCGACAAAATGTGGCGGATCCCACAAAACTGTAAAGAAATCACCCGCACTTTCTTGACCACACAGACCTTTTAATGTGGCTTCAAAATTGGCAGCTTGATACGCACCATCACAAACTGTGCCCTGGTATGATCCGTTGATTAGATCTTCAGAAAGGGATGGGTAAGTATTCCGAATCTCATCATACACACCCTTTGCTAAGTCCTTTGCTTCAGCACCAGAAACATCTCCCGCGGCATCAGAATCAGCTTCACTATAAACTTCTGGGGCATTTACGGGAATAGCACGACGTTTACCATCGATCATTAAACACATCAATATAGCGTGGTTCGTAATGCGATGTGGCGTTGACTTGTCGCTTGTAATATAAAAATGCGGTGGCAATTTTGTTGAAGCAAGTGGAATTTGGATAAATTTCGCTGTCTCCTTATCGATCCATAAATTGGCGCATCGCAATATTTCGGGGAATTGCTTCCTTCCATGGCCAAACTCGCCGACATCAGAGCCAGTAGCTGCATGGGAAGAAACCATGGTTTCATAATGAAGCGCAGCTGCCTTCACTTTGACGACAGTCAATGCGATGCTGACTAAGTTTTCTGTCACATTTTGTCCTCTAGTCTTCCTTTTTTTCTGCTCCTGTTCATACTAAAGTTAAAGGAAGCATGCAACAATCATATATTAAAATCATAAGTGGTTGATGGTAAATGACCAGTCTATTGTATTTATGTTTTATGTTCATGCATCCACTAATAAAATTAATAATTTTTTGTATTTTTGACTTTTTTACGTGTATGCATCCATATGGCACAAGTATGTCTGTCACTTTCCAACTAACATTCCATAATGCAAATGCTCCAAAACAATAAAACATAAAATAGAAACTTACCTGCAGAGCTTCAAAATGCAACTGGCCTCCTGAAAGCGTAACATGATTTTTGACTGTACTTTTAAAATTGTAAAACTCTTGGCAACCACCTTCAAGAAGCTTCGCTGTTTTTTCTGGAGTAAGTATGAGACCTGTCGCAATTGATCCACAGTATCTAAAAATAATAACTTGAGAAAACTATGACTGAAAGTATTAAATTTTTGACAAAACGTGCCTATATAGTATATGTAATATGTACGTTTCAATACCCACAAAATAATTGGGAGTGCCTCACAGCCTCAGCCTTGCATCTAGAATTGTGAAGTACAAGTGTTGTTTCATAATGTCAAACTTACCCTCCAAGTCCTTTCTTTGCGATTGCTGCAGGGTGGTTTGATACGTTGGTGGCAACCGGTCTTCTGCTTGCTAGCAATGCATAACATGTCTCGCATCGTATCACTGAAAGGGAACTATTGTTCTCATCCCCAGCAAAAAAACGAATATGATGGCAGGAATCCACTAGGTCAATGACATTCTTGATTTCTGGCCATTTTAAAAGTAGGTCAGAAACTTCCTTGGCACATTTCCCTCCAACTGCTGCCAATGGAGTATTAGTACTTTCTTTACTGCTCTTTGAATGAAGTTTGAATTCTCGGAATTCAGATATCAGTGAATCCATCTTTAAATGAAGTGAACTAACACTGGTATGGCTTTCTTTGTAGTCATGTGGGAGAGATGATTGTGGAAGCTTTGTGACCATAGATTTGACAGCTTTTGGTAGGTTTAATATAGAAGGTAAGACTGCTAGTTTCGATGATGATGACTTACAAACTGGTTTTTCTTTTGGAAGTGTTTTCATGTTTGCTTTTTCTTTTAAAGTAGACTTATCCCAACCAATTGAATATTCTCTAGCTTTTGAAACAGTCTCATCCTTGTCAGTGAATGGCCTAACCACACATTTCTTTCCCAGATGTCTACGAGTAGAATGTCTATCTAATGTCGATTTGTCTCGTCTACTTAGCTTAAATATATCTGGAGATTTCCCATCACTAAGATTAACAGACCAAAATTAAAATGGGTATTCAATTCACAGAAAACTCTAAACAATTGGAGTTAATTAGAGTAATTATAATAGATACCTGAAACATGTCAAACAAATACCCCAGTTCACTGATTGATTTTTATCTTTCACTTTAACTCTGGAGGTCTTGGCCACCTTTGGTTTAATCCACCACTGATTGATACCTGTAAAATTAGGAAAATAATTATATTTTTATGTCAATTAAATTTGTATTTAACTTTATTTATTTCAGTGGAACACCCACACCAAGTTGCTCAATAATTATACATATCAAATTGGCTGCCCGGCTTGTAATGCAAGACTTAAAATCTAGTTGAAAACAGCTACATACAAACCTGGAACAGTTTTCCTTTTGCTTCCGGCATTGGGGTTGTTTGGCTCATCCTTGCAATTATTGCAAATAATGCCACACCCATAACCTTCCTTGTCCTCATCTGGGGGTACACCACAAATTACATGTGCAATGTTTTTGCATACAGTGCATCTGTGAGCACCAGTTGATTCGCCTTTGCACACACAGCACATCATAATAGCTATGTGCAATATAAAATTATTATTAGTTAGTTATAGGTTTCACAATTTTTCACAGAATCAGTTTTTAATATTCACTATAATGCATGACTATATTACTATATTAATAAATTAAAGGTGAGCCTGCGAGATGCAAGCACGACACTTCTGTGAACGTGCAGAGTTTGTCTACATCGTTTGGTATCATCACTCATGCCTTCCTCTTATCCCTCCATCTTAATTTATACATTAATATTTACGAATGGTTCAAATCAGATGATTCAGATTGGGCCTTGCCGCATAAACTCATTCAGTCATTCTCATTTCTCATTCTCAATAATTCTCAAACAGTTAGTTTATAAATTATAATAATAATACGATGTTAGGTCCACATAATAGTTTTCATAATTTATCATAAATCATAATTTAATCCGCCACGGCACACGCGGGCCCAGCACGCCAAACTTTGAGACTTTCCGCCACGCCAAATAACTGAATTACACGACTTTCCGCCACGCCAAACAAGTAAGTCAAATTTTGACAATAGAAATACGCCAAAATTTGGCGTAAATGCAATTTCTCTACGCCAAAGATCTTTGGCGCATCATACAAACTTTCCAGTATGGTTCACTAGGGAATAGCTTCGCAGGGACGTTTATCGGAAAATCCTTGTCTGTCGGAAAATTTGGGTGGTTGGGACTTGGGAAAGTTGACGACATGTTGATTGTAACAGGATTAACGTACATAATAAATCGTACTTAATAGTTTTGCCGTGTTGACATATAAAGCATATGATACATAATGATAACCTTAAAATGCTGGATTTAGAGCAACAGAGCATTTTATGCCAATTTTACTCTGACGACCTTTCTTCGAGTGAAATGGTGGTGCTTGAGTACAAGAACGTGCATGCTCTTCTCAGTGTGCCTGGGAGTTTGGAGAAGGCGAAGATGTTCCAAGGGATGCTGAAGATATTTTATTATTTTTAATGAAGCACAACTTGACGGCTCAATTTGAAAACATTGTAACATTTTTGAAACTCTGCCTCACCTTACCCGTTTCATCAGCACACGTTGAAAGAGCGTTCAGCTGCTTGAAGCATGTTAAGACGTACTTAAGAAGCACGATGTCCGAAAAGCGACTCTCAAACCTTGCATGCATCTCAATAAATCGAGAACTTGTTTCATCAATTTCTATTAGAGAACTTCAAAAACCATTTTTGAATTCGAAAACCAGAAGAATATTTCAATGACTTACCTGGACAATTTGTATGCCCTACATATATAATTCTACATGATTGTAGAATTAAAAACAGAAAATTTGTTAATACGTTTACTAATTCAGTATATATATAGGCACTGTACTACAAATAACTAGAAAAATACGATTAATTTCTTAATGAATGTATGAATGAAACATGTTTATGGCAACACCTCATTTTGACAACGCCAAATATATATATATCAATTGAATCCTAAGAAAAATCATAACTGACGTGAAAGCTCAACATTGAACTACGTTTCCACAACCGTCATGAGGTTGTATTTCACCATTCATAAACGTTGCGGTTACGTAAATTTGAAGTAAACTAATTAATTTGAAATACATTTACAATTCCATAAAAATTTCACAGTTGAAGCAAAAAAAAGGTTTCCTAGAAGGTCAATGCAAGTTCATTTTTTGAAAAAGTAATTACGGAGTTTGCGTTTAGTGGTAGTTATTAAAAAGTATCAGATGTAGATGCAGGTGACATGGCGAGCTGTTTACATATTTCGGGTCTAAAGGCGTTAAAAAGAATCGAGGCGCTCTAGAGAAATGTACATTTTCCCTGAAAATCAGTTCGCGGGTAAGGCAGCTTAAGATCATATACGCTAGTACATATCACGTAGGCTCTAGTACGAGAGTGTTGTATAAGAGTGGCTATAATAGGAAATTTAAGCTAAGTTTAAAGGAAGGTGGAGCATTAGGGTTTATTAGTATATTAAATAGCAGCAGAAGTTTCCTTAACTTAATTATAGATCAAAAACTGGAATCTATTTTAGCTTGGTGAAAAGAAGAACAGAAGGAGTAGAATATTTATCAGCTTGTTACGTGGTTATTACAACGGGAACATTGCCACAATGTTATGAGGACGTATTCATCAACGTTGTGGTGACGTAAATTTATAGACAGCAAACAATATGATAATCTGAAATAAAAAAATCGCATATTTTTATATATAAATGCCAAATCATGCAAGTACGTAACACGTTGATCAGGTTTAGCTATCACGTAACATGTTGATCAGGTTTAGGGTATAGAATTATCATGCAGTCTTATCTGAGTTTTCTCTCCTTACAAAATTATTTGCGGGAATAACACTTTGC
Source organism: Chrysogorgia sp. JL179-B06 (assembly GCA_035772405.1). Classification (NCBI taxonomy): domain Eukaryota; kingdom Metazoa; phylum Cnidaria; class Anthozoa; order Scleralcyonacea; family Chrysogorgiidae; genus Chrysogorgia; species Chrysogorgia sp. JL179-B06. The sequence continues at coordinate 1,677,752 of JAYKKM010000475.1, read as the reverse complement.
CGAGATGACGTCAGTACCCATGTTTGTCCGCATTTACCCATAATTATTGCATCGGCCATAACAAAAGTAAATAGCTCATTTGCCGCTGAAAGGGCATTGGATCTGCGCATATATCTGAATATCTTTATTAATGAACAAGTCCTAAATAATAATATAGAAAATTCGTATATATACATATGTATACTTGGACAGATCGACCCTTGTCGAAATTTTTTTGGGCAACTGGCAGAATCACTACATTCCATCTTCAAAATGACAAAAATGTAAAAAAATCATAATTACTGTAATACCGGTCTTGTCCCGACTGTTGTGCTAATAAGCGGTACTTCAAGTCGTCTGTTATTAGGTATCACAAAATTATAAGTGTTGATCCAATTATTCGTCCACATCTAGCGAAAATAATTGTTAAATAATCTAGCGGAAATGAGCTGCAGTCTACCAGTTGGTTGGTAGATATTCCTTTATGATTTAGATGGGTATAGATAGACTTTCTAGCTCTTCTGACACATGCATTGACCACATTGGTCAATATAAATAGCTCTTTGTCGACGACGTTATAAATTAAAGGTGTAAAATTAATATAATACACAAATACATATTTACAGCTTCAATTTAAACTTTCAAGCAAAATAGAGTATTTCAAAATGTATGCAATTTAAAGTCCATTTTGTCAGTGTTTGACCTGGAGTAATTTTAATTACTATATCCTACATATAATTCGATCTACAAAGCGTATTAATATTCATATAAAGCAAAAAAACGTACCTGTACTTTGTCAATAGCGTAGAGTCTGGCTGCTATTAATAGCTCAAAAAGCGGACAAACAAACCAAATTTGACTCACAAATGATTGCAAATGAGCTATTTCTTTTGTTATGGCCGCAATAATTATGGGTAAAAGCGGACAAACATCGGTACTGACGTCATCTCGACGGCGCTATTGCGCATAATGATGTTCACGTGAATAATTTAAAAATTGTCATCGAACTATCGAAGCAGCGGTTAATTTAAACGTCGTCTAAAAATAACTATTTATATCGACCAATATAGCGTCGGCGCAGCAATTTTCCCTTTCGTAAACGGTCGTTACCATCCCGAAGGGTCGTTACTATCCCAGCTCTCATAGAATGTTGGGTAAGCGGAGTGAAATTCCTCGTGGTCCCAAGGTTCCCGCATACTTTGTTTGATGCGGTGACATGTTCGTCATGAAATTCAAAATATGTAAATATTTATAGTATTTGGTCAGGAGAAGAGTGTTCATGCAGAAGAAATTATACATGGCAAACTCTCACTCCTGGACCGTAATATATAACCATAAATGTAGTTCTGCATTTGCCATAGAACATAGTTAATTTGTAAAGTCACTTACTAGTCATAGATGCTTTTCAATTAATAGGTGATAAAACGTGTTGTGCTGCGTAGGCAGTGTAGAAATACAAATCAAAATTTATAAAAAGGTTGGTGTACTGCCGAAATAGCGTGTAAGTTGTCTAACGTTTCGAGCGAAGGCTCTTCGTCAGAGAGTGAAACATGAAGTGAAATAATCACTCAGTTATTATTTCACTTTACGCGTTTCACTCTCTGACGAAGGGCCGCTCGAAACGTTAGACAACTTACACACTATTTCATAGACTTGCTCCAAATCTGCCTCTTGGTTGTTTCGGGTTTGTTTAAATTTGTTTTTTTCAAAGAACTCGCCATATAGATGCTTGTTCGCTTTTTAGATAGAAATATTATGTAGAAATATTAGAGCCGCGAAATAAAGTGCATTTGCGGGAACCTTGGGACCACGAGGAATTTTACTTCGCTTACCCAACATTCTATGAGAGCTGGGATGATAACGACCGTTTACGAAAGGGAAAATTGCGTCGGCGCAATTCCTGTGTCTAGTTAATAATTGTAATAAAGTTAACAATTAGTCACTGAAGTCGAGGTGATTATCGGTGAATAATGATAACAAGACGGCCGCTAGGCGTTAAAGTGCCACTACGATGAAAATTTATCCCCGTCTTTTAGATTTTCTTTAGCATAGAATAGTATTTCAGGGTCGAAAGTAATCATCGATGTAAAAAAAACTAAAAAATGGTATTTTGTATTTTGAGCTCTGAAATCACTATTATTTAGGTCACCATTACTAATAACGTGTTCCAAGTGAGCCCGCAATTTCAAAAGGTTACGCCTGAATTTCAATCGATTTGTTTTCTTGATATGTAAAAATTTGATCGTAGTGGCACTTTAACTCGGGCTACTTTTAGGGACATGGCGCGCATATTGCGCATATTGGTGGCATGTTAGACAGTTGGAATTAGAAAACCCGCTCACTTGTCTTATATTACAAATGATAATTTTTAATGCATTGATTTCTGTAATCAGGCACTGAAGGCATTGTGCAGCGCTCGTTTAAAGTGGGAAACTTTTAGAAGCAAGTTGGGCTAGAAATGAGGACCCACGCAGGCTAGACCCCCCCCCCCCCCAAATGCAGAACGCCTGACACGCAGACGAATGGCGACGCGCCTGCGCATAATACGTCTTATGTCTGCGAGAAATTCAATAGGAATAACACCAGGAATACATACACAAGAATGGCAATTATACCCAATTGCAGAATATATTCCGATGTTCCGAACCTCTATATATCCTGAGCGATGACTGAGCTACATTTATAACCCAAAAATATTTCCCTACCTCGAACGCTAGGTAGTTCCCGCTCGACGTATTTTAACTGCAGATTTGCTGCTTTCCTTCCCTATTATTACCAACAACGTTGCAGGCGATGCCAAGTCTCCGCCTCGCGATGAATTCGGAAGACCCCATTCTATCGATAGGGATCGGAAAAGTTGTCCTGTATCTACGGCAAAATAGTTCCAAAAGCCTTTGAATATCATGCTTTTTGAACACTTTTGCGCGGTCCGCGGGTGGTATTTAAGACGAAGGTCTTCGGTTTCGGATGCGAGACAAAACGACCATTAAAAGACTTTTACTCGCTGACCATGTTTCTTGTTCACAAGGCAGCGCACAAAATAGAACTAGTTTCCAGACTATTTCCTTTCAATAACAGAGCAAATATTATCAATATATTGCGAATTTTGTGCATATTACGCAATTTTGCGCATTATACTCAAGCTGAGACTTGGCGGATTTGGTGTCATAATTCATATAACGCTATTATGAAGCGATTAGCCGCTGCCCGAACGCAGGCGAAAAATGTCCCAAATTGCGCTGGTAATGGGCAATTAACTGCTATTTTTTCTAATATCTCAGTTCGATCAAAAGGTCTTTGTGTGTCAAAATTTATATAAAAATCAACGGCAAGGTATACGAAACATATCTGTTACGAAATTACATCGGTTTAATGGACATAAAAGCATTAAATCATCGGGTAAACGACGAATAGATGTCAGTTTGTCATGTCCTTTGATTTTAAAGACGAGTCTCGCTTAATCGCTTACACATTTTCTCATATAACATCTGATCTTCACATTTTAAGTGGACGAAACCAACAGCGTTCGATTCGCCAGATTCAAGTGATCATTTCGATATAGAATTGATTTAAATCGGACAAAAACATAACTACGTTTCATAATGATTAATATTACGGAGTTTCATGGAATAAATGTCAACACAGAAAATAATATTTCCCTGTCCTTCGGCTGTCCATTCCGTCTTCACGATTGATCTCTCATCTGCAGTGTTTCTCTCATCTTGCAGAGAATCTTTGCAATGGTTTGCGGGTTTACAGGTCTCGTAAATGCTTTTCAGACTGCGATTCATTGACAATAAAACTGCCCGAAATCGCTTTACTAAAAATCTTGGAAGTTTACAACCTTTTCACTTTGCTATATATCTAAAACACTGTCTACGCAGCACTCAACTTTTTTATTGATTTAGTATAATTTCAGGCTTGAACTGAATATCTAATTGAGAAGTTTGAAACAGACAGTTTGAACTGTTTTTGATAAAATTTGGAAATCCATTGCTCGATGTTTTCTTCACGCTTTAAAACTTTCAAAAACACACTAACGATCGAAACGAACGTAAAATACAAATAATTATACTATAAAAAACTTCCTCACCCTTAGACAGTTCTATCTTGAGAGAAATCTGATGTATAGAGTGTCTTAGTATGCTAAGTTTTTTAGCCCTTTTGACGCCATTTATTACTATAAATAGTGTTGTCGCCATTTTGAAAAAAAACGTCATGTTTTAGAAACGATACATCAAAAGGTCACAAAAAAAACTTTCAAAAAACTCAGTTTGGTCACAAAAAACACTTTTTCAAGTATGATTTCGAAAATTATACGACACGTTCCGGAACGAGTAGCTTTTTCCGAAGTTTGGCGTCCTTTGACATTTGAGAAAACACGTCATACCATAAGCCATAAGGTTCACTCCATCGTTTCGTAAATAATGGAGAAATTATCGCAATGCTTTGGTCTTTATCAGTTCCGATAACAAAAATCGCGAACATCCTTGAATTCAAACATCGAGATCGGCTTTAAATTTTATTTATTTCTCGGTATCGACGAAATGGTGGGAATCTACGAGATGCGCCACGTAGTTGAAGAAAACCGCTTTTGAAAAAGGAACACTTGAAGTTCATCGAGGAAACAATGAAAGCGAATGACGAATTAACATCTGCTGAAAATAAATATCAAACTGGTGGATGAATGCGCCGTTGATGTCTCACAATCAATAATTCGTCGAGGCTGGAGCAGCTTGGTTGGAGACATGAAAATTCGCGTTTTTGCCAGTTTGTTCGAGAGCCAAACAATTAAAAGAGGCTCTTGTTCTGTTTGAATGCCTTAGCGGTAAAAGACGCGTTCGAGGACGTCATTTTTACGGACGAGACTAGTGTCCAAATCGAACAATATGCACGTGCATATCACTGGCAATATCACTAGCAAACTGAACAATGACCCGTTTCAAACGTCGAACTTCTCATGTGCCGGACATTAGGTTCAACCATGCTGATTAATATAATTAATATCAAAATATTATCGCAAGGCATAACAAATATTCTTGAGGTCAATATATTATTCTCGAAAAAGCGGCTTTTTGTTTACATTCTTATTTGGTTCGTATTTTACCGCATATCAACAGGAGCACGAACAGGAGCATATCAACATGTTTATAAGCATATATATCAACAGGAGGATTTATATACACGCTATACGTACTAAAGCGATTTAAAATTCTACAATCAACCAATAATTATTAAAACTTTAATACCTTCAGGGGATGCTTTGGACGTCCCTTTCGTTTTCCTTGGGTACCTTCTTTACGGAAACCTTAGCATTGTTTTATGATATTATACATGTAGTGCTTTGAATAAGAACGGTGTGACACCTCGCGGGCACAGAATAATAATCAAATTCCGGTGGATTTGACACTGGCACTATTAAACGTGCACTTTTCAGTATTTCGAATGAAAAAACGCGAATGGTGTGCATATACAGTATAGTCCATTGACAAACTGGGGAGTTGTGATTATTATGTTTAACAATGAAGCAATTTTCGCGTGGGCTAAAATGTCCTTCAAGCGTTTGGTTGTTTGTGATAGTTTAATAGGTTGTGGCAAATGGGGCCAAACCGCCAAAGTCGATTTTAATAACAATAGTTTCAGATTTTTTGCTGTGCGAAGTTACTCCGAAACATCCGAAGCAAACATCCGAACCGACAGTAAAGTGAAAAGGTGATGAACTGCCAAATGCCAACGAAATACTGACATTTCTGCGAGCGGAGCACTAGATCAGAGTAATTACTGAAGGCCTCCGCACACACATAAATTAGTCAGTTCGCCACACATAAAGTCAGTTCATTAAGTCAGTTCGTTACAACTCCGACATTTATTAAAAAACAATCAACTTGATTTGTTTAATACGTATTTACTAAACAGATCACCTCAATGACAGTGCAAGAGCGTTATAAATCTTAGATGGAATCTAAACGATGACTCACAGAGATGCCGTGCTCTCGAACAATACCGATTCAAATACTACGGTCTTTTGTCAAGCTAATTTTAACGCGGTTTTGTTGAAATAGCTGCTATAGAACAATAAGTAATAATAAATAATATATAATAATAATACACAATAAGTGTGACTCAGAGTGTGTCCATCGGCATCGCCAACGCGCTTTTGGTGATATATATTCCGCTTTCCGTTTATGTGTGTAGCGAACTGACTTAATGTAGCGAACTGACTATAAAGTTGAAAGGATTTATGGTGAAGGAAATTTCGAGTGTTGGAATACATACATTTTAAGACCAAACCGGGACCAGTTGCGAGAAATGCAACTTCAAGGCCTTCCGGCTGGAATTGAACCCGCGCCAGCTACCGAAGCCGTTGCCGAGAGCCCAGTCACGAGTTCTGTATATTTATGGTGGTAATGCCGGGATAAGATTCTGGGTATATTATAGGTAATATTTGGCATTTCACTCGATCAAACTACATGTTGAAAGGATTTATGGTGAAGGAAAATTTCGAGTGTTGATACATTTTAAGACCAAACCGGGACCAGTTGCGAAAAATGCAACTTCAAGGCCTTCCGGCTGGAATCGCGACCCCACTGAGCTATACGGAAGCCGTTGCCGAGAGCCCGAGTTCTGTATATATGGTGGGTAATGCCGGGATAAGATTCGCTAAGTCAGTTCGATAAGTCAGTTCGCTACACACATAAACGGAAAGCGGAATATATATCACCGAAAGCGCGTTGGCGATGCCGATGGAGAGTCAGTTCGCCAGTGTGGCGAACTGACTCTAGGTTTAGCGAAACCGACCGGTTTACGTTACCTCCGTTCCAAACGTCACGGGGTTTTAAACGCGCGTTCGGAAGTTCGTTGGCATTCGACATCTTAGTTCCAAATCTAAAACTGATCACCGAGAAAAGAATGACACAATGCGAAACTTCTAATCGTCTGAAAGTAAACTGAAACCGACAGATCGTGATTTTGGACCTTGGTGGTGCCATTTGCCACAAACTATGCGCTCGATATAATTTTGAAAGTACTTTGGCAGTGCGTAATGGAACACTGGGCATGCGTAGTCCATGGAGCGAATGCAGGCACCGTAGTACTGAATTAGATCTACGGATGATACCTTGGCACGCTTTAGCTGGACGAGGAAATATAGTCTACGAGAAACTTTCTTGACTAATGCTTCAATATGGCTCAGTATTCCAAGTTAGCTTATTGTTGATAATTAAGCCTAACAATTTCACACTTGATTCGACCTCGATAGAACTACCCTCTACGTTGATGGCAGTGAAGGTATCAGCTTGCGTCTTAGAGAAATTGATCACGAGTTCTTTAGAATATACTTGGTCAGCAGCTGACTGTGCCAAAGAACAGGAGTTCTCGTTTACCACCTCAGACACAGTAGTGTCATCTACATATTTCCAGGTCTTAAAATTGTTCCCGAGTATAGACAAATCATTAATCATGATAAAAAATAACCACAATAACCTAATTTCGTACCTTGTGGAACGCCTGATGGAACCGCACCCCACTCTGAAAAACAATCAGAGCCTAATTTAACCCTTTGTGATCTATTGGAAACCGGAAACTTATTACCCAATTGATGATACTGTTTGGAATGGTCAATTGCTTTAGCTTTTCTACCAAAAGAGTGTGGTCGATTAAATCGAACGCTTTACGATAGTCGAAAAGAAGCACTCTGCGGAACCTGTGCCATCTGTTTCTCTTAACCATTCATGCTGATAAGTTACGAGTTCGGAACAGTTCCAAACTGATTAG